>JAJEJO010049783.1:575322-650170 GCA_020662805.1 Glaucomys volans
CGGCCTGGGCCTGCGCCTGGGCCCGAGCCTCGCTCTCGCCGCCGCCGCCGCCGACCCCGCGCGCCGGCCTCGCGCTGCGGCCGGTTTGACACACAACGTTCCATCCGCGGGGCGGGCGGGGGGCGGGGGCGGGGGCAGGGGCGCGCGCCGCGGGCTGGGGGCGGGCGCTCGTTGCCCCGGCGACGGCCGCCCTTATAAGGGCATGGGTGGCCGCGCGCGGCGCCCGGCGCCCGGGCCGGCGGGAGGGACTGGGGCGGAGCGCGGGGCCGCTGGGCCTGACCCTCCCCCACCCCCTCCCCGGGCCCCCGCCCTCCTCCGCTCCAGCCTTAACCCCTGCAGGGCCGCCGCGGGGGCCTTAGCGGCGACTGCCCTCTGCCCTTCCTCTATCGTCGCCAATATGTCTGTCCAAGGCCCTTCCCTCCACCTCCGGCCTTGGACGTTATGTCGCTCAAACACCCTCTAGGCGCCCCTCGGAAGCCCCCCGCCCCACGCACTCCTGGCAGAAGCAATAATCGGGGGACTTTTGCACCCGGGGGCACGCCCCTGAGCAACACACACACACACACACCCTGGGGCATTTCTTTGCACAGTTGCAGGATGGATTGTGTTTGCTTCCTCTTCCAGAAAGTCGCCACGTCCGACCCCCACTCCACCCTTTCACTGCTCGCGTGAACACCTGGTGCCCAGAGTCTCCAGGGAGAAGGGATGGTGTGGTCTGGATCTGGTTGGCAGGGTAGCGGGTAGTGAGGTCAGGGGGTCCCGTCTGTAGAATTTCAGGCCTCTGGGGCCAGGGCATCCTCCAGCCCTCCACCCGGCTGGAGGTCGCAGGAATAGCGATCACCCCTGCCAGGGCCTATCCCTGTCCCCCTTAATTTCCTTTCCTCCCTGTGCTTTACAGAAAGGGCTTGGCCTGGAGACTGGTTGGATTGCAGACGTCTCCTCCAGGATCCCTGGAGCCTCCTAGCTGCTGCCTTGCCTCCAAAGCCCCTCTCCCTTCTCTGCCAGACTCCCTGCTTCCACCAGCACTTATTAAGCACCCTTTGCATGCAAGACTGGACTTGGGAGCAGGGGAAGCCTGAGCCTCCGGCTCTAGGCCTGTTAACGTTTAACCAACTGGAAAAGTTCTTCCTCAGGTAACCTTTCACCTATGAGTCCCAAAGGTCCAGCCACCTAGCCTGTTCTCCCGCCTAGCCCTGGACCCAGAACTGGACACCAGGACACGTGGCTGAGCCTCTAAGAGCCACAGAGAGTAGTGCCCTCTGCCCCCATCTGATCTTATCCTGGCCCTCCCAGTAAGAGGCTCTCGGGAAGAGAGGCTTGGGGCTGGGGAGACGCTTAGAGAGGTTCAGGTATCACAGGCCAGTCACACCCACCCCTGGGCCTCTGAACCACGCACGAAGGGTCTGGATGGCTGTGAGATGGCAAAGGACTTGATAGAGAAGGCAGGAAGGACTCCCCATGGGTCTGACTAGAGTGGGGTTCTGCTCATAGTCTGCTGGGGGAGGGAGCCCAGGGTGGGAGCAAATGACAGTTTGGTTCTAGAGCTTCATGGGAACCTGGTCATTTGGGATAAAGATCAGGGTCCCTTGGCCTGGACCTGCTGGCATCCTTGGGTGGGGGGCATGGGGTGCAGGGGTCTCATTGGAGAGATCAAAAGGTGGACTTAGAGAATGCTTGGGAAGAGGGCAGGAAACATAGGGCGAGTGGAATCTAGGGGACAGAAAAGGGCTGGGCTGGGTGGAGACCGCGGGAGGTAGGGCTGCCGCTTCCCACCGCCCTGCCGCCGTAGCCTCTCGGATCCCAGGACCCTGGGCACGTCCAGCCTTGGGGCTGCCCACCCGCCCTCTACTATTAGCCCTTCCTCCCCCCTCGCCCCTGGGGCCCGACTGGGGATGGGCTGAGGCTCGGCACCGCCCCCCCTGACCCCTGCCCGCGGCCCCGAGGTGACATTTGACCTTGCAGCGGCCGCGGACGGGGGACAAAGAGGCCTAAGCCCATCTGTCGCAGGAGCGCCCGTGGGAACGGCTAGACATTGCTAGGGGCAGCATGGGAGCCTGCCCCGCCCCCTCCTACAGGTGACCTTGGCTTCCTCTTCCCTGCTCCCCTCAACCTGGTGGCACTGGGGGCAAAGAGCACTGTTGGGCTCCTTGAAAGGAAGGACAGAAGGGAGGGAAGCTAGTGTCTCTGCTGCTCCCACGGGCAAGTGACCGCCTCAGTTTCCGTGCTTTCTTCCAAGCCGGCCTGAGTCCAGAGAGAGATCTCGGGACCCAAGGTCACCAGCCCCAGTGCTCACTCTCTTCCATTCTGCCTCTCAGGTCCAGAAGGCCAGCCACAGATGCGCTGACCCATGGCCTTGCACTGGGAGAGGCAGCCGCCTGGCACACACCTGCACAGGTGCGGCTTGGTGTTCCCGCCCGTCCCTGTCCCCAAGGCTGTAAAGGAAACCTTCCAAATCCTCCTCTTGGGTTTCAGCTACCGCCCAGGAGAGACAGCTGGCCGCTAATCCCAGCGTGATTGGGTCCTTTTCAGCCCCTTTCCCAGCCCAGCCCTTCTGTTGTGGAGGGACAGAGATGTGGTCTATGCAAATGACATGCTAATCAGCTGCCTGCTATTCACCTGGCAAAAGCACCTCATAGCTCCCAACCCCACAGGAGAAGGTCAGAGCTGCTCAGGTGCCTTGAGTTCCTCCTATCCCCAAAGCCCGCAAGTCCCAGGCTGTCGCCTTTGGGTTGACTGCCCCACCCAAAGCCCTTTTCCTTCGCTCCATGATGTTTATTATTTATTTATTTGTACCAGGAATTGAACTCAGGGACACTCAAACACTGAGCCACATCCCCAACCCTTTTTTGTATTTTATTTAGAGACAGGTT
Organism: Glaucomys volans; assembly: GCA_020662805.1. Lineage (NCBI taxonomy): Eukaryota > Metazoa > Chordata > Mammalia > Rodentia > Sciuridae > Glaucomys > Glaucomys volans. The sequence goes on from JAJEJO010049783.1 coordinate 578,193, forward strand.
CTCACTGAGTGGCTTAGGGCCTTGCTTTTGCTGAGGCTGGCTTTTTTTTTTTTTTTTTTTTTTTTTTTCTTTTGTGGTGCTGGGGGTTGAACCCAGGGCCTTGTGCTTGTAAGGCAGGCACTCTACCAACTGAGCTATATCCCCAGCCCACTTATTTTTTTTTAGTTGTAGATGGACACAATACATTTATTTATTTTCATGTGGTGCTGAGGATTGAACCCAGTACCTCCCACATGTGAGGCAAGTGTCCACCACTGATCCACAACCCCAGCCCTGAGGCTGGCTTTGAACTCGAGAGCCTCCTCCCTCAGCCTCCCAAGCTGCTGCTGGTGATAGCCCTGTGCCACCCGCCCAGCTTCCATGATCTTTAAATGCAATTTCCAAAGCCATCTGATTCCTGGGTTCCTCACCTCCAGCTGGGAGCAGGCACTAATGTTCCACACCCTGAACCTGACCTGTTCTGGCCTCAGTCCCCCTTCTGGGGACCTGGCATTGTCTTGGAAGGGATGGGCATGGGAAGGTGTGTCTTCCATGGGCCCTCCCTGGGCTTCCGGACCTTCAGCTATGCCTATCAGACCTCACCGAACCCAAACTGCCCCAGTCTGGGGGTCCCGGTCCCTATAGCCCAGGTCACTTCTGGCTTGACCTCAATGATATGTCAAACTTTCACCCCTCATGGTGCAGGACAAAGGTGCTGGGTCTTTTTCAAATGCCAGTCACCCCCTATCAGGCCCCTCCGTCAACACCCAGCTACACCAGGCCCTGCCACGCTGAATGAGCCCCACAGTCACCCCACATGAGAGTGTCACTCCAGGACACTTTATGACGGCCTGGTTGAGGGCCTACAGAAAGGTCTCCCCCAGCGGGGGGGCTGGGCAGGGAGGGCTGCGATCTCCCAGGGCTCTTGCAGTAGCTTCTAACGCTGCTAGCTCCTTGGCCTGCTGGGCTTCCATGCGCTCCATCTGCTGCTCCAGCTTCCGGCATTGCTCTTCCTGCTTCCGGTGGGCTCCTCGGAAGGCCAGGACCAGGGCACTGGAGGGAGTGGATGGCGGAGCTGGGAGACAGCTCCACTGTACCAGGCGGGACTGCACACTGCTGCTCCGGGACACGCGCTTGGAGACGGGGTCTGGCCGGGCCTTGGTGCGCCCAGCAGGCCTCGGGGAGCTGCTGTGGGTGTGGGGTTCCCTGAACATGCGGCCTTTCCTACAGGGGAAGCAGGCCCCGGGAACCAGGGGTGCCTGTGAGATCAGCAAGTGACGGTGATCAGACGGGGGCCCCACCTGTGAGCCTTGCACAAGTCGCTGTTCAGCTCGGTGCTCTGAGCCCGTCTGGCTCGCCCCTTCTGAGCCACCTGTTCCAGCTGCTCTCGGAGAGACTGCATCTGCTCCCGCAGGTCCAGGGCCCTAGCACAGTGGCCGGGAGAGAGGCGGCTCGTGGCCACAGCCAGTCCTGCTTCCCTGTCCCCTCTCGCCACCTGGCATGGTACTTCTACATAAACACACCTGGACACAGGTATGTGCCTCCCTGCACACAGTGCTGCCCCCGCCACCCATCCTTCTGCCATCCAGGCTCCAGGCACACACCTGGTGATGGATGCCTCCAGTTCCTTGGCTAACTTCTCTGGGTCACACATTCTGCCCAATTGGCCTCCATCAGTGCTACCAGAGCCACCTGGAACAGCAGGAGGGCCCTAAAAGAAGTAAAAGAAGGGAAGTGACATTAGCCTAGGCCCCTAGAGTGTGCCCAGCCCAGGCTGGACACTGAAGCTGACCAGATGTGTCAGTCACAGCCCTTCCCCGAGTCTGATGAGATACCCCCAGTCTGGGCGAAACTACTCTCTGCAAAGGTAAACAAATAATGAGACCTTATCCGAAGACAGTCCAGGAGGACTGCCTGGAGGAGGTGATCGCTAAGCTCAGGGCTTCAGAAGGTCAAGGACTTTTATTACACACAGAGGGAAGTGGTGTTTCGGGCAGATGCACAGCCTTGGAGACAGGAGAGATGATTCAAAGGCTGCATTCCAAAGCCTGCACTGAGCTAGATGTGATGGATCACACCTGGAGTCCCACCAATTGGGAGACTGAGGCAGGAAGATCTCTTGTGCCCAGGGATTCGGGACCAGCCTGGGCAATATAGCAAGACCTTCTTGTCTAAAACAAGCAAAAAAAAAAAAAAAGCACTAATAAAGTTTTTTTAGCTGGGGGTGGTGGCACATGCCTGTAATCCCAGCAGCTCAGGAGGCTGAGGCAGGAGGATCTCAAGTTCAAAGCCAGTCTCAGCAATTCATTGAAGCCCTGAGCAACTCCCTGAGACCCTGTCTCTAAATAAAATACAAAATAGGGCTGGGGATGTGGCTCAGTGGTAAGTGTCCCTGGGTAGAGGACAGACAGAATCAGACAGGAAGGGAAAGAAGGGGAAGGTGTCATAGAGGGGGCTGGAACCAAAATCTGGGAGGGGATGAGGCACAGACTGGGGCTGTGGGGGTAGCACAGGAGGAATTTGGGTAGGCTTGGGTGGGAAAGGAGTGGGTATAGGTTTGAGTGGGAAACCCCAAACCCCATGGGAGACAGGGAGAGATGCAGCTCACAGCCACAGCCGGTCCTGGCTGGGAAGCTCAAGGAAAGAAACTGCAAAGTACAGGAAGCAGTTGGACATGAACTGAACCATCCAACTTGCATCTTTGTGCAGAAATGGAGGGTGGAGCTCAAGAGGGCCGAGACTGCCCAGGACCCTGCGTCCAGTAGCAACCTGCCACCTTCAGGTCCACACACAGGGCCGCTCACCTTCACCCATTCCTCCTCATCCCCGCTGCTGCCGCCCGCGCTGCTGTCTCCACCGCTGCTGTCCACTCCTGCAGCCCCGAGCTGGGCTCGCTCCCACTGCAGCTGCTCCAGCAGCAGCACGTGGGTGGGGCCCTGGGCTCGGAGTGCAGCGTCCCGCAGCTCCAGGCCGCGCTTCTCTCGCCGGACCAGCTGCAACCGCAGCATGAGTTCTGCAAGGGTCTCCTGAAGGACCGCAGAAGGTCTAAGAATGAGTGCCTCCAGAGTCCACTGCTGGGGACCCAGGCCCCAGGAGACAGGAAACACCTCCCTCCTTTAAAAGCAATAGCTATGGCCAGGCATCACGTGCATGCCTGAAATCCCAGCAACTTGGGAGGCTGAGGCAGGAGGATCACCAGATCAAGACCAGTCTGGGCAACTCAGCAAGACCCTGACTCAAAATAAATAATAAAAAGGGCTGGGGATGTGGCCCAGTGGTAGAGTGCTTCTGGGTTCAATCCCTGGTACAAAAAAAAAAATTGTGCAAATTTTTAGGCATTTCTTAGTCAAGTAGTAGTTCTTGGAAGTTTCTGGAATTTCTCTGATTTCAGAAACTTTTTCTTTTTTCAGTGCTGGAAATGGAATCCAGGACCTCGTGCATGCTAGGCAAGCACCCTACCTCCCTGAACCAGAACCTCAGATCTTTCATGCCAGGCTACAAGTCCCAGATTATTCCCCGCCCCCATGATGTCCCAAGAACAGAATTTTAGAAAGTCAGATTCAGAGTCTCATGAGAATCTGAATCCCAAACTCCTAATCATCCCTCAAAACCTCAACTCCAATTCTCTTTCCTCTGGGAAATCTGCCTCCAGTCCAGGGGAACTCTCCCTTACACCTGGTCCCCCAACCATGTCCCTCCCAGCCTCAGAAATGCTTTTGTCCATCCAGGGAAGACTGACAAGGTTGACCTCAGTCCATTTGTACCCGTGTGGCCAACAGGTCCTGTTGGATCTGCATCTTCTCCAGCCGGGGCAGGGCAGGGCCAGGCTGGGTCTCCAGAATGGCCCGCACCATGGCTTCTGCATGAGGCACAGTGGGCAAAGGTGCTGAGGTGGGGCCAGGCTCTGGGGGAACCTTCACCAGAGCACGGCGTTCCTGGAGATGCTGGACATAGCCTTGGAGCCGGGCTGCCACCTCCTGCAGCGTGGGTTTATCTACACTGCCGCCCTCAGGGCTACAGGAAACAGGCGAGAGTCCCATGTTAACGCTGATGAACATGGTTGTGCTAACCTCATGACAGACTTGTAAGTTCCGTCATCTTCCATCTCACTGACCATGATGGATCTGTGAGGTATGTGCTGGGCCCTGCACATACCAACATGGTGAGCACCATAATGTGAACTCTAGTGGGAACCAACTTCTGTCAGGACAACATGGCGGACATCATCAGGACAACCTAACAAGCACCATTCACTCATGTCAATATGGCAGATTCCATCACACCAGCCCAATGGCACCATCTCATGTCAGCATGGTAGACACCACCATGGCCAACCCCATGGGCACCATCATCCAGCTCGCCAACCCTACTTGGCAGTATCATGCCAACCCTGTTGGGTACCACCAAACATCAGGCCAACTCCATTAAGCACTATCATGCTAATTCTAATCAGTGATCACCATCATCCATCTTTGTACCATTTCTGTTGGTCCCTTGCCAACCCCAGTGGCTGCCAATCACCATGACACCCTTATTACGAAACAACAGGAAATTCCAGTTAGATCTCATACCAACCAACTGTGGTGAGTTCAGTGCCAGCCTTGCTGGGTATACAGCAACATCAAACCCAAACCGGTGGTCAGCTTGAGGAGTCCCATTCCCTAATCAGGACCTCATTCACTGGCCAGCACAGTTTTCAGGGCTCCCAGGGTACCTGGGCTGTGGTGTCCCTCCATCCATGGCAGCCTCCTTTTGTGCTAGCAGTCTCCAAGCTTCCTTCTCAGCCACCTGCAGGTCACCCTTGGAAGCTTCATCCCTTGTTCCTGAGTCAGCCTCCCGCAGAGCAAGCAGGACTCCATATGCTTCCTCACAGTCCTCACTGTGGAACACTGGTTCTGAGTGCTTCCAGACACCAAGCCCCATCTTGGTGGGTAGATGTGAGTCCCTCCTTGCCCTTAAACCCCTCACTTCTCACCCCTGCCCTCTGTTCTGGAAGCATGCAGTTTCCCTTATCACCCCTTGGACTGAAATTGCCTTAATTTCCATGGCTGGGGAAACATGCTCTCCTGCAGTGGTCCTAGCTCCTGTGCAGGTGGACCATCCTTGGACAACCCATTCCCTTCCCAACTACTGAGGCCACTGGGGGCGTGCACCAACCTGTACTGCAGGGCCAGACGCAGTGCTGTGGACTCAGCCTCCCGCTGGCCTAGCTGCATGCTGAGACTCTCACAGCGGCCCTTGTGCCCTTGGAGCACAGCCAACAGCAGACGGTTGAAGCATTTCAGCTTCTCAATGTTCCTGCCTCCCAGGGTGGGAAATAAGGGAAGTGAGAGGCTACTGGTGATAGCCAGGGCCTGATTTCCAACCTCCCCCCTGCGGTAGCTCCAGATTCCCAGAATTGTAGCCCAGCTGTGTGGGGTATCAGTGCCCTTAAGAGCTCAGCATTTGTGGCTCTTACCCCCGGAGCTGCTCCAACCGGGCTTCCATGATGTGTGTTGCAGGGGCAAGGGGCTGCTGCATGGAAAGAGGTCCCAGAATGTGGGTGCTGGAATCGCTCCGGAGGCGCCGCAGTAGGGGGTGAACCAGGGAGGAGTCCTGCTAAGAAGTCAATTGATTGACCTGGTGATCTTCAAGAGCCCAGAATCATGATTTAGATCTTTTCCAATCCCAGAAGGGATTGGATTCCATTACTAGGAATTAAGCTTATCCTCCTAAATGCTGAGTCTGTCAGGACCAGGGGTTTGCATTTCTCATACTCACTTGAGTCCCCCAGGGCTCCCCATCTGCCCCAGAGCTGCTGGAATCACTGCCTGGACCACCTGTTTGGCTGCGAGAGGGAGGTGAGGATTCAAGCCTCATAATGGAATCCTGTAGCTCCTGGACCTGGGGGGGGGTGATTGGGGAATATCAGGCTGGGGACTCCAATCACCTGCCAACCATTCCCAAGGCCTGTTTCTAAGTCAGGGGCAGCAGTCAAGCTGGAAGGAAGAAGCCCCTGTAGTCTCCCCACTGAAGCCCTCACTTGACCTTGTGAGTGTCCTTCATCATTTATGACATATCTTCCCCCAGCAGGGAAACGGACCTCACTCTGGTGGAAAAATGATCCCACTTTTTTATTTATTGAGATGTTATCCAGACTGGTCTCAAACTCCTGGGCTCAAGAGGTCCTCCTGCCCCAGGCTCCCATATATCTGAGACTACAGGCATATTCCACTGTACCCAGGGAAGAGAATTTCATTTTTTCGTGTATGGTGGTGGTGGTGGTGGTGGTGGTGGTGGTGGTGCACAGTTCTGGGGACAGAGTCCTGGACCTCACACAGGCAAATATACATCCAAACACAGAGCTACACTTGAGGCCCATGGATTCCCCTCCCCAGCCTCATCTTCCTGCCAGCTGGAGAGGAGGGCTTTTCTCTACCATCTTGCTCAGCTACATGGCTTTAAATGTCTTCCACATGCAAAGTTGCTGAAATGTCTCCTGTGAGCTCTGAGCTAGGACATACAGTCACTCCTTATATCTGTGTGTCCACACATTCAACCAACCATAGACTAAAGAGACTTGGAAAAAATGGCACCCATTCTGAACATGTACAGATTCTTCTTTGTCCTTATTCCCTGAACAAAACATTGTACCAGCTATTCCACAGCATTGGGGATTGTGAGACACCTAGGGATGATTTAAAGTCTACAGGAGGATGTGTATGCAAATACTACAGCATTTTATATAAAGACTGGAGTCTCTGCAGATTTTGGTATACAAAGTGGGTCCTGGAACCAGTCCCCCAAGGATACTGAGGGACAACTGTATAGCTGTCCCTTTGCTATCTCAGTACCCAACCAGCTCCTTGTCTCCTCCTGCCCCTCCATCTGCCTCCCTGTCCTTCTCTTTCAGTCTCTCAGATGCCAAACCCTGGCGATGTCCTTGATCTATATCTCTCTCTCTCTCTCTCTCTCTCTCTCTCTCTCTCTCGGTCTCACACCCACCCCCATTAACTCTGTTTTCTTTTCTCTTTTCTTTTCTTTTTTTTTTTTTTTTGGAACTGGGGATTGAACTTAGGGGTGCTTAACCACTGAGCCACATCCCAGCCCTTCTTATATTTTATGTTGAGACAGGGTCTCACTAAGTTGCTGAGAGTCTCACTAAATTGCCAAGGCTAGGCCAGGCACGGTGGCGCACACCTGTAATCCCAGCACTTGGGAGGCTGAGGCAGGAGGATCACGAGTTCAAAGCCAGCCTCAGCAACTTAGCAAGGCCCTAAGTAACTCAGTGAGACCCTGTCTCTAAATAAAATACAAAATAGGGCTGGGGATGTGGCTCAGTGGTGGAGTGCCCCTGGGTTCAATCCCCAGTACCAATAAATAAATAAATAAATATTTTTTTTAAATAAATAAATAAATTTCCGAGGCTGGACTCAAACTTGTGATCCTCCTGCCTCAGCCTCCCAAGTTGCTGGGGTGCAGTTGTGGGCCACTGTACTCAGCCTCAGCTCTATTCTCAACTTCACCCAGAATCTGCCCACTTCTTGCCTCATCCATAATTTTCAGCATGGATTGCCTGGACCGGGGAAGCCACCTCCTGAACACCAGGATTCTGCCCTCACCTCCACAGACTATTCCTCCCACAGCAGCCAGAGGGCGCCCATGAACAGTGCCTCAGGGCACAGCAGACTCTGCTCGGGACTCTGTGGCTCCCACCTCACTCACAGCAAAAGCTCAAGTCCTCCCCACGCCCATGAGACCCTGACAGTCTCCCCCGTCACCTCCCTGCCCTGGTGTTCCTCACATGCCTTCTCATTGGCTCCAGTCACACTGGCATCCTCACTGTTCCTTGAACACGTCAGTCAGGCTTCCACCTCAGGGCCTTTGCACGGCTGTTCCCTCTGCCTGGAATGAGTGCTCTTCCCCAGATCCTTCAATTGCTCCCCGCTGCCCTCCTGGTTTTTATTCAAGTGGGCCTTCCTAACCCTCTTCACTAAGGTCACAGAGACCTTCTGTCACTCTGCACAGCAGTAAGTTCCACACAGATTTGCTGATGAGCTGGATGAACCAATTTGGCCTGGGTCTCCTCCCGCAGACACAGGGAGCCATGGGAAGTGGGACTCGGGCCACCTGCTCACCTCTCTCTGCAGCGCCTCCTTCTCAGCCTGGATGGCCCGCAGGGAGGCCTGAGTGCGGACCAGCTCGGCCTCGCGGCTGCCCAAAGCCAACCTCAGCCAGGTGTTCTTCTCGGCCAGGCGGGCTGCCTCCTGCTGGCAGCAGCCTCCTGCCCCTTCCCGCTCCCTGCAGGGCTCCAGGGCCCTCTCCGTTGTGCCCTCTGCCTCCACCAGCCCAGGACAGCATGAGGGGCGGTGGCGCCAGGCAGCAGCAGCTGCCTCCAGGGAGCTCAGGGCATGCTGGAGGGTCTGAAACACATCGGTGGGGACAGTCTTCCTGTCCAGTGGGGCTGTCTCTGGGTCCTGGGGGCTTTCCACTGCAGGCTCAGGGGGTCCCTCCGGGGTGGAGGCCAGTCCCCCACCCGAGTCCTCCTCAGCATCCTTGGTCATACTGTGAAAACCAACCCAGAGGTCTGAGCCACCGCATGTTCAGCAGGGGACTTCATGTCAGAGTCCCCGGGAAGAGTCGACAGGGCAGCACACTGTCAAAAACTGTGTTCTGGGCTGGTTGCCTGCATGACGCCGGGAGGTGGGAAGTGTAGCCAGGCAACTGGACAGTGGTCTGGGAGGGGGCCCGGGGCTGGGGCAGCAGAGTGAAGAATGAGTTCTAGAGTTTGCAAGGTCAGGTGTATCTGCACAGGAAGTCTTTTCCCGGGTAGGAGAGAGAGAAGGTTCTGGGAATGGGGTCGTCTGGGTGCTTGGTATACAGGGACTATGTGTCAAGGCCAGGGCTGCATTATACAGGGTCTTGAAAATCAGGCTAAGGAGGGCAACGGGGAGCCATGGCAGGTGCTTGAGCAGGAGAGGGACACAGGCAGGTTTGGGGGTGGCAAAGATGCACCCAGACTGGAGTCCAGGACACAGACCAGGAGGGTCTTACCTGCTCCCTGGACCCTGGCCACTGACCTCCCCCGTGGGGCCTAGCGGCTCTGGCCTGAAGCTCTCCTGAGGGGGTTCAGGGTTGGGCCTGGTGCTCATGCTGGCTGCTTCAGCCTCCTCTGAACTCTCTGCCACAGGGTCCAGTTCACCCTGCAAAGGACCCTGGGGTCCAGCTCTGAGCCAGGCAACACTGGGTCACAGGTCCCATGGAGAAGGGCAGTGGGGACAGGGGACACTCACCGGTGGAGGGTGCCTCCCTCGCCGGCTCCGGGGCCTTGTGGCCCGAGCACTCATGGCCGCCCAGCAACCGGTGCCCTCTGAGTCCTCCTGCCTCCTTTGTCCCCTAAAAACACAGGCTGCTCTCAGCTCTTGCCTTTGTCATCCTGGGCAAATGACAGCACTGATTCTCCCTCTGGAAGGGACCTTGAGCTGGCAGAGTTGAGTTGGCGTATTTGAATGCCTCCCTGGATGGGCAGCTCACTACCCCTCAACTTTGCCAAGACGTTCCCTTCTCCTCCGACGCTTTTGTCTTTCTCTGCTTCTACACTCCCCTTCCCCCCATCCAGACATGGGAGGGGAGCCCCAAGAGCCCCCTGTCTTTCCCAGGGCCCTCCAAAATCAAAAGGTCCTAATCCTGAGGTTCGGTCCCCCAGTCCCCCTGCCCTCTCTGTTCTTCAGAGAGCACCTTGGTCCAAGGCCTGGGTTCCTGAGCCTCCTGGGGCCACTCTGGCCACTGCCTGCTCAGGCCAAGGCTGGCCTGGCCTGGGAGGAGCCGGGAAACAGGAAGCCCCCTCCCCTGGTCATGTGACTTGTTATTGTACTATTTCCTCCTGGAGAACAGTGGTTTCCTCCGGCCCCAGGGGTTGGGGGGTGGAGGCACATGTGTCTAGCTCCCAAGATGCCAGACCCCCCATCTCAGCCTCTGAGCCCATGATCCCTCCATCTCCAAGGCTTGGGTTTTATTTCCCAAGAGCCAGAGTGTCCCTCCTGTCCCCCGAGTGGATGCTTTTCACATGACTCCCCTGTGAACTTCTCTGGCTGTCCCTTCAGTGTGGGGTTACTGGCCTCCCTCACTCGGGCACAGACAGATCTTGGCTGGGTGACCTGGAGCAAGTGACGACCCCTGACCTTGAGCCTGTTTCCTTATCTTTAAGATGGGAGTGATCACAGTCTTTTTCTCACAATGTCACGGTGGGCTTTTGGTTTCTGGGTGCTGGGGATGGAACCTGGGTCTGTCACATGCTAGGCTAGTACTCTACCACTGAGCCGTCCTCAGCCCACCCTGGTTTCCTGTTTTTGTTTTTTTTTGTTTTTTTGAACCAGGGATTGAACTCAGGGACACTCGGCCACTGAGCCACATCCCCAGCCCTATTTTGTATTTTATTTAGAGACAGGGTCTCACTGAGTTGCTTAGGGCCTCGATAAGTTGCTGAGGCTGGCTTTGAACTCGCGATCCTCCTGCCTCAGCCTCCCGAGTCGCTTGGATTACAGGCGTGTGCCACCACGCCCGGCCTGTTTTTCTTTTTGTTTTTTCAGTATTGGAGATTGAACCCAGGGGTGCTCTACCACTGAGCTATATCCCAGCCCTTTTGATTTTATTTAGAGACTGGGTCTTACTAAGTTGCTGAGACTGGCCTCAAACTTGTGACCCTCCTACCTCAGCCTTCAAGCTGCTGGGGTTACAGGCATGTGTCACTGCACCCGGCTATCTTGAGGTTTTAAAAACAAATCTGCCCGTGGCCAGGCAACATGATTGGAAAACTGAATCATGACACACACTCCTTTTCCCCTCTACTTCTCTGGCAGAGAAGAGAACTCTGCTTCCTCTACCATCTCCTGTTTCTCCTCTGCAAATGCTGCCTTCCTCAGAGCCTAGATGGTCTCCACATCCTGCCCATTTTCCTGCACCCTCCTCTAAAGGGCTGCCTCTGACTCCCCCTCCTGCCAGGATGCCAGCTCCATTCCCTCCATATGCTCTCTGGCTCCACCCTTTTCCCCACCCAGATTTCAGAGGCAGAGATATCACTATTTCCCTCCCAGCTCACACACCCTCCATGGCTCCCCATTGCTCTTGGGAGACATTTCAAGCTTCTCAGCCTGGCATTCAAGGTTCCTGGTGCCCACTCCCTTGCAACCACATGCTCCAGTCACAAGGACCTCCTCTTTGAACAGCAGAAGGTTGTTGGGTTCTCAACTTTCACACACTCTGGGGCCTTTTGCCTTTGGTCCGAAATACCCTTCCCTTCCATCTGTATTTGGTTCAAATTGTGCAAAGCCTAGAATCTGACTTTTCTTGCCTCTGTTTCCCTGGGGAAGAAAAGACAAAGGTGGTGGGGAAGGAAATTGCAATTCTCTGATTTGGAAGTTCCCAGGGGAGCGGAACTCCCTCAGCCTCTGCTTCAGCCATATGAACCTGTTAGGGGCTCCGCAGCCCTAGAGCTTTTCAAAGCCTCTAAGCCTTTGCACAGGCAGACTCTCTTCCACACTCTGGTAAATTCTTAGACCTTCAAGTTTCAGTTTATGCAGTCCCTCCTGGCTTAATTGACCCTTTTATAAATACAATTTTTTTTTTCCCTTTGGTGCTGGGGATGGAACCCAAGTCCTCATGCATGTTAGAAAAGTGCTGCGCCACTGAGCTACAATTTAACACTTTCGGGCGTATGCAAATGTATGCAAAACAGTACCTTAATTAAGCAATTGGGCGGGCCATTGGTGTCCGCAAACGCCCACCCACATCTGTGAAAACCCGCCCCACACTGAAGCCCACCCCAGCTCTGTCAATCATCGATAGCCCCGCCCCCTCTCATTTTCGACCAAGTTCAGTCTCGCTCAGTTTATCACGTGGCACGCTAGGCCTTCTCCAGCACTGACCAGTGTAGTCTGATTTAGTCAGAAACGCCAAAGCTCCGCCTAATCTTGATTTAGCCAATCATATTTCACCACTCGCTCCCAGTGCAGCCTATCACATTCCAGATCCCGCTCCACTCCAGTCTATCATATTCTAAACCCCACCCCCTGGCACAGTCACAGCCTATCAGCTTCCAAGTCCTCTCCAGCCTATCTGAGGTTCATCTCTCCCCTTGTCTTGAGGTTAGCTGAACCACATTTCCCAGGAGGCATCGCGGCTGTGCCGCACAACTTCCGGTTGCGAAGATGGCGGCTTCCTAGCGAAGCGGTGGCTCACTTGGAGTGAGGTTCAGGCTGCGGTGAGTAGAAGTTGAGTGACGAAAACGTGTGGGGCCCGTCCCTAGAGGCTCAGCTTCCCCAGCTCCAGAGGGCCAGCCAGACTCCTTCCCTGAGGATTCCGCCTCCAACTCGCGCTTCTCCTGCGGGCCCGGCTTTGTCTTAGAGTGGAAGGGGGTGGGGCTGCACGGCGCCCAGGCGGCCCCAGGGAGCCTACGCCCACTGCCCAGACCCGCAGGCTGCTCCCAGGGGCACCGGTACACAGGTCCGCGCCCCGTCCTGTGCAGACACCCTCCAGGCAGCCCAGCGCCCTCGGGGGAGCGTCCCAGAGCTTGCTTTCCTTTATTCACTAAGACTTTTCCAGTGTCACGTAACAGAAAACTCAGTCTGGCTTAAGCAAGAAGGGGAAGTCGGTGGTTTATAGATGGCATTCAAGGCATAGCCGAATCCAGGTGCTTAAAAGTCGATCTGCCATTTTCTGTCACTTCAGACAGGCTCTCTTTCCCCTCACGAGCCCCCAAAGGGACTCTTGGCAGCTCTCAACTTCTATCTTCCCAGCTCCACAATCCTGACCAGAGCCTCTTTTCCCTACTGCCTCTATCAAAAGTCCCAAATGTGCCACCCATTGGCCCATATCGGGACCTTTCCTTTGCCCATCTCTGAACTATGCACCGTGGCCAAAGAACTGGGACTTAGTCATTGGTCAAACAAGGGGGGTCATGTTAGCCCCACAGAGGAAAACACACACACACATTCACACACACACTCAGGAAATTGTTATTTTATTGTTTTTAATTATTTATTTATTTTAAAATATTTAGTTGTTTGTATGTGGTGCTGAGAATTGAACCCAATTCCTTCCACATTCTGGGCAAGCGCTCTACCACCAAGCCACAACATCAGCCCTGTTGTCTACTGGATGCTAGGCTAATAGTTTGAAAAGAATCCATTCTACAGCTGAGGAAACTGAGTCCCTTAGAGGAGAGACTCTTGTAGTAGTAGGGTGACATATGTCCTGTGTTCCTTCTTAGTAACCAAATGTTTTTAAAACTTCTAAGGGGAGGATCCTGACTTCCCCCATCCCTTCACCATCCAGCCATACCGGAGCCATGGAAGTGGCAGAGCCCAACATTCCCACTGAGGAGGAGGAAGAGGAGGAAGAGGAGGAGGAAGAGGAGCAGTCTGCAGACCCTCGGCCTCGCACTCGCTCCAACCCTGAGGGTGCTGAGGACCGAGCCCTGGGGGCCCAGGCCAGTGTGGGTAGCCGCAGTGAGGGTGAGGGTGAGGCAGCCAGTGCTGAAGATGGGCCTCCCAACCCTCCAGGAACTGGCCCCAAGCCCTGGCAGGTGCCCCCACCAGCCCCTGAAGTCCAGATTCGAACACCAAGGGTCAACTGTCCAGAAAAGGTGGTAAGTAGTGATGTTGGGCTGAAGGACCTTTAGGTTAACATTCTTGCCTTTTGAAATTCACTGTGCGCGCCTGTAATCCAAGCAACTTGGGAGGCTGAGTCAGGAGGATCTCGAGTTCAAAGCCAGCCTCAGAAACTTAGCGAGGCCCTAAGCAACTCAGTGAGACCCTGTCTCTAAATAAAATACAAAATAGGGCTGGGGATGTGGCTCAGTGGCCAAGTGTCCCTGAGTTCAATCCCTGGTTCCAAAAAAAAAAAAAAGAAAGAAAGAAAGAAATTCACTGTGCACATATGGTCTTTGTATCAGCTTTCTTTGGTTGCCATAGGTTACCATAGACTTGGTGGTTTATGACAACAAAAATCTTACAATTTTTTTCAATAGTAGGGATTGAACCCAGGGGCACTTTACCACCCCTGGAGCTACATCTCCAGTCCTTTTTTATTTTTTATTTTGAGATAAAGTCTTGCTAAGTTGCTAGACTGGCTTCAACCTTGTTATTATTTTGCCTCAGCCTCCTGAGTCTCTGTGATTACGGATATGTGCCACCATGCCCAGCTCTTGCTCTTTTTTAAATTTTTGTGACAGGGTCTCATTAGGTTTCCCAGGCTGGCCTTGAACGTGCCATTCTCCTGCATCAGCCTTCTGAGTTGCTGGGATTACAGGCGTGTGCCACAGGGCCCAAATGACCACAGGGATTTATTCCTCCATAGCTGTAGAGGCCAGAAGTCTGAATGGTACCAGCACGGCCATGTCCCCTCTGAAGGCTCTAGAGGAGGCTCTCTCTTTGCCTCCTCCAGCCTCTGTTGGCTCTAGGTGTTCCTTGGTTTGTGGCCACATCACTCCAGTATCTGCCACCATCCTTATGTGGCTTTCCCTTCTGTTTCTCTATGTCTTCTCTTCTATTTGTTATAAGGACATTTGTCAGTCAATCAAGATGATATTATCATAAGATTTCTTCTTTAATTGTATCTACAAGTCCCTAATTCCAACGAAGGTCACACATTCTAGGTTCTAGCTGAAGACTTTTTTTTTTCCTTTGCAGTGATGGGGACAAAACCCAGGGTCTCATGCATGCTAGGCAAGTGCTCTGTCACTGAGCTACGCTCCCAGATCTTTTAATTTTATTTTGAAACAGGGTCTTACTAAGTTGCTTAGGTTGTCTTTGAATGTATAATTCTCTGAGTAGCTGGGATTACAGACTTGGGCCACCACACCCCCTGAACATATCTTCGAAGGGAACAATTTAATCCACTATACCCTTATTGCTGTGTTTCTATGTTGAATGTTCTTTCGTTCATTTATTCATTCATTAACCTGGTCCCTCAGCCCAGTGCTCTTTCCCCTGATTCATTGCCTTCTATAGCAAATGGCTTGGCTACAAATTGGGGGTCACCATGCCACCTTTTTAGACTGTGCTCCTTGGAGAGGGTCAGCAGAATGGTGAGAAACTGGTATTAATATTCAAGTCCTAACCAGGCACCATGGCTCCCGCCTGTAATCCCAGCAGCTCGGGAGGTTGAGGCAGGAGGATCAGAGTTCAAAGCCAGCCTCAGCACTGGCGAGGCACTAAGCAACTCAGTGAGACCCTGTCTCTAAATAAAACACAAAATAGGGCTGGAGATGTGCTCAGTGGTTAAGTGGCCCTGAGTTCAATCCCTAGTACCAAAAATATATATACGTTCATGTTCAAGCCCTTCACTGCCCTCTACCTCCCTTGCAGATTATCTGTCTGGACCTGTCAGAGGAAATGTCACTGCCAAAGCTGGAGTCATTCAATGGGTGAGAAGATGTTCTGTAGCTTGTACCTGTGGGCAAATCTGGAAGAAGCCAATCATTAAAATATGGGCCTTCACTTTGAGACTTGCACCAACTTGGTGTGGCCTCAGGCCTGGCCGTATCAGAGTAGCAATGATAGTGGTAATGACATGCTGGTGGCCCAATGAGGCTCTATTCTAAGTGCATGAGAGCTGTCACACATCACCTGTGTCACAGCAATGACTTGGAGACTGAGAAGAATGAAGTGACTTCTCCAAGGTCTCATGATAATAGGGCAGGACCAGGATTCACACCCAAACCTGACTGACCCCCAAATCCTTGCCCAGAGCCATGTGCTACCAGTCGCTGGGTCTTTGTGGGGTCAGGTGACAGGGCCTGGGTAGAGCCCAAGGGGCTCCTGGGAGATGCTAAGGATGAGGCCCCTAGGAGCCTGGTGTGGTGACGAGGCCTTTGCTCTCAGTGACTCAGAGGGCAGAGGCAGGAGGGTCTTTGAGGCCCAGGAGTTCAAGACCATGCTTGGAAATAGAGCCAGACCCTGTCTGGGAAAAAAACAAACAAAACAAAAACCCAAAGTGAAGCCTCCGTCCACCTCCTGGCACCCATGGCAGAGTGAAGACCTCCTGGGGTCTCCAGGGTGATTGAGGCCAGGCTGACCAGACAGGCCCCTCTGGAAGGGGCAGGGGCTCAGTCAAGAGGCCAGGTGTGTGGCTGACCTTTTGCCACCCTCCTGCTGCAGGACACGTGCCCCAGGATCTTACTGCAGCCTGAGGGGACCCTAACCGTGTGACTCTCTGTCCTTCCCAGCTCCAAAACCAACGCCCTCAATGTCTCCCAGAAAATGATTGAGATGTTTGTGAGGACAAAACACAAGATTGACAAGAGCCACGAGTTTGCGCTGGTGGTGGTGAATGACGACACAGCCTGGGTGAGGCTGGGGCAGGCGCTGACTGCCCCTGGGCCCCATGGGGACTGGACACCCCACTGAGGCCTGTGCTTCCCCATAGCTTTCCGGCCTGACCTCTGACCCCCGCGAGCTCTGCAGCTGCCTGTATGACCTGGAGACTGCCTCCTGCTCCACCTTCAGTATCCTTTGTGGCCAGTGCCCCAGGGTGGGCCTTGCTGCCCATCCTCCCCGGGGCCAGGAGGCCTGGGCCCTGGAGGGCCTGCTCAGGTTCGCTCTGTTCAGATGCAGCTCTGCTGAGACAGGCCTGTTCCCGTCTGTGACGTGGGAGACACAAAACCCACTACCCTGAGGGTTCAGCATCCCTCGTCTGAAGTGCTCCAAAGTGCAAACATGACTGCCATAAGTGGAGATTTCCAAACCTGACCTCCTGGGACAGGTCACTGTCAAAATGCAGGCTTTGGGCTATGCACAATAGGTGCACAGGAAACAGGAATGCATTTCCTGTTCAGACTGGGTTCCCATTGCTAAGGTACCTCATTAGCATATACAGATATTCCAAGAATTCAAAACAACCCAAATCTGAAACACTTCTGGTCCCAAGCATATCAGATAAGGTACACTCAACCTGTAATAATACAGAAGCAGCAACCGATGATTTGGGCTCAGGATTTCCAAAATGCATCCACATAAGGAACACTTCGTGCAGGGCCAGGTATACAGTTAGTGCTCAATAAATATCAGTGTGTGGCTGAAAAGTTAGAATGGCCCCTTGCATTCCTTCAACTTGGACATAGTATAATTTATGCTAATTTGAACATTAAAGGCTCAGGTGTGACCCAAAACTTAAATAGAAAATGATCCCCGTGAATTAAAAAAGAAAATAATGGTGCATGTTGCGGGAACAGAAGAGAGACCCCACCCCTCATGGCGCTTTCATTGTAAGAAAAGTGGCACCAGCCCTGAGGAGAAGGGGAGCTTTCAATCACCGAGGGTCTTCAGGGGTCCAGTGCCAGCATTCTGTTTTGTCTATTTTGTGATCTATGTGGAGGAGAATCAGGCTCAGAGAAGGAAGCCACTTGGTCAGGGTCACACAGCCTGTCTTTGGAGGGGTCTGGGCTCTCCCAGCGATAGGATCAGGGAAGCCGCCCACCTCTGCCTATCTGAGCTCTGCCAAGACCTTCTCCTTAGCATCCCCACAGATCTGGAAGGTCTCTTCAGCCTCATGTAAGTTATCCACCTTCCAAGAGAAGACTCTGGGCTGGGCTGGGGCTTAGTGGCAGAGCGCTTGCCTAGCATGTGTGAGGCCCTGGATTCCGTCCCCAGTGCTGCAAAAACCCAAAAACAAAACCAAGCAAACAAAAAGAGATCTTTCTTGGTCAAAACTCCAAACAGCACAGAGGTAATCTAGGGATCCTGCAGCTGCCCGTGTCTGGCTGCTTCCTGGAGCAGTTGCTCCTCTATCTGGGAATGTCTTCTGCAGGGGACGTCCTTCCTGGAGGCTAGCCCTCTGTGTCAGTGCTGTGACTGTCCCATGGTACTCTCACTGTTTCAACCCAAGGGTCAGCAAACTTTTCTGTCAAGAATTGGTGAAGCCGGGTGTGGTGGCACATGCCTGTAATCCAAGGGACTTGGGAGGCTGAGTCAGGAGGATCGCAAGTTCAAAGCCAGCCTCAGCAACTTAGCGAGGCCCTAAGTAACTCAGTGAGACCCTGTCTCTAAATAAAATACAAAATAGGGCTGGGGATGTGGCTCAGTGGCCGAGTGTCCCTGAGTTCAATCCCCGGTTGCCCCCCCCCTCCAAAAAAAACAAACAGAATCGGTGAATGTCTGCGTCATGGCTGTTGCTCCCGGCTGTGGAAGGCGTGGCCACGCGCCAATAGTATTTTATTTAGGGACGCTGATGTTTGAATTTCTTATATCTGTGTATTATTAAATATGATTCCACTTTAGGTTTTTCTAACCACTTGAAAAGGCAAAAGCTGCACTCCCTAGCACATGCAGAACCCAGGCTTCAGTCCCCAGCGCTGCCCAAAATGGGTCCCATCGGAGCAGCTCCCAGGCTGGTGGGGAGCCACATGTCACTGGAGGTCCAGCCCAGGGCCGGGGTGGCGGGTGCTCAGGGTACTGAGGTGGCCAGCACAGGATCTGGCTTCAGGATCAGAGAAGCATCCCTGGCGTATCAGGGGAGACCAGGCAGGGCGAGGCTGGGGGTGCTTGGGTGGAGGGAACTGAGCTCAGGAGAGGCCAGATGTGGCCTCGCATGCCCAGTGAGGGGCTGGGCTCTCCAGAGGTGATGGGGGCTGGACCCCCAGTGCATGCTCTGACCTTTTCCCCTCCTGGCTCTGCAGCCTGCAGAAGACGGAGCTGCCGGTCACGGAGAACGTGCAGACGATCCCACCCCCATACGTGGTCCGCACCATCCTCGTCTACAGCCGCCCACCCTGCCAGCCCCAGTTCTCCCTGACAGAGCCCATGAAGGTGGGTGAGGCCTGGGGGAGGGAGGGACACCTGCAGCCATCAGGATGGTGGGCAGGCACCAGGAGGGACTTCCGCACCACAGGGGTCGGGTGCCTGAAGCAGGTTCCCAGAGTCTGAGGCAGAAGCTGGGGTGACCAAGCCCACAGGCTGCTGTTCTCTTCCCTGCAGAGAATGTTCCAGTGCCCGTACTTTTTCTTTGATGTTGTTTACATCCACAATGGCGCCGAGGAGAAGGAGGAGGAGACAAGCTGGAAGGTGAGGGCGTTGGCAGGTGGGTGGAGATAGATGACTCAACCGCCTGCCCTGGGCCAGCGGTCTCCACCTCCATTGGTGGCCCTGGAGCCCTGGAGCCCTGGTCCAGCTGTGCTGTGAGCTGGTGGTGACCCAGTGTCCCGTGGTTGGGGAGCACACCAGGCCCTGCCCACCTTGTCCCAGCTCCCCCTGCCCTGAACTCACTGGGCCTCAGGTGGGCCACTCTGAGCACCCATTGTCTGACTGGATGGAGGAGCGGAGACCAGCGCCTGCTCACACCTTATTATCCAGATAGAAAGTCCCTCCCCCGGGAAGCCTCCCGGCTCCTCAAGGAGGGTCAGCATGCAGGCTGGGTAGAGCGCTTGCCTGGCGCGTGGGAGAACCTGGACTCCATCTCAGCACCAGCTAACCGGCCATGGTGGCGCACACATTAGGAGATTGAGGCAGGAGGACCACGAGATGGAGGTCAGCCTCAGTAACGTAGTGAGCGCCTGCCTCAAAATGGAAAAATGAAAAGGGCTGATGATGTACCTTGGAGGTACAGCAGCCCGGAGTGCAGTTCCCAGTCCATCTCTCTCACACGCATGCGCGCACACACACACACAGGAAGAGCAAGTGGGCTGGGGCGTGTCTGCATCCGACTTTAGCTCTGTGCGGGGGGATCCTGCACATCGAGACTGAGTCCTCCAGGAGTCCCTAAAGCCGGGTGCGTATTAGGGAGTGTTCTTTGAGCCTGGCAAACTCCCCTTCCGCCTTCAGAACCCACTCCAGATGTCCCTTCCTTTGGGAAGCCCTCCAGGGACCTCAGGGCCGATCAGGATTGACATCTGCCTGAATTGCCCCTCACTGACCCCTTGCAGGACATGTTTGCCTTCATGGGCAGCCTGGATACCAAGGGTACCAGCTACAAGTACGAGGTGGCCCTCGCTGGGCCAGCCCTGGAGTTACACAACTGCATGGCCAAGCTGTTGGCCCACCCCCTGCAGCGACCCTGTCAGAGCCATGCCTCCTACAGCCTGCTGGAGGAGGACGATGAAGCCACCGAGGTTGAGGCCACCGTGTGAACTATGAGACTCTTGGTCTGGAGTGCTGGTTCTCAAACTGAGCTCTTTGGGACCCCTAGGGGTTCCAGGAGGTATTCAGGGCACCTGGATGGCCCTGAGAAGAAACCCAGAATTCCAGGAGACCCTTCAGGAACTCTGGGCACCTGGTCTCCATGCCCACACCCACTCCTAGTTGTTCCATTATAACTCTTGTTCTTCTATATGTGATTTTTGTCATCAAAATTAAAATCTGAGAATCCTGAACCCAGGTCCACAACCATCTCTTTGTGTTAATTCGGGTCATCTCTGATGGAAGTGACAGAGAACCCACCCATCAAGCAAGGAAGAGGGCGAATGGCTTCTTTCTTCTGGATGAGAAGCCAAGTTGGCACCTTCAGGCTCAGTGGTATCCAGGTGCTCACTGCCACTGAGACCGCAGGGCTGTGTCTAGTGTGCCCTGCTTGCTTTCTCCCCCACCTGTGAAAAGGGGTGAGGTAACTCCCACCGCTCCCTAAATCCCAAAGCCAGGGCTGTCATCTCCCTGACGTGGTTGGAGAGGTTCGGTGGTCTCCCTTGAAGCTAGTCATGGTGGAGGGTTCTGGGATGCTCTGATTGGCCGGGCCAGGGTCACTCCTCTCCCTTGGGGAAAGGAGGACTGCTCCACCAGGAGCCAAGGTGATGCTCCCCAGAGGAGGGAAGAGGGGGCAAGAGGGCCGCCGTTCAACCATCTTCCCCGGATGATGCGATTGTGGAAAGCTCATCGGCTAGATTTCCACATAAAGTAGTTTTATGAGCAACCAACTTTATTGAGCGACGGCTTTTCCTCTTCATCAGCACTTATTTGGCACCTAAAGTGTGAGGACCTTGTGTTGAAACGCTTCATCCACCCTCGTTACAACTGTCCTCTCAGTTTGCAGATAGGGAAAGTGAGGCCCCGAAGGCCCCGCCCTCCAGAGTGCTGAGCCTCCCAGCGCTGCTGGGCTGGAACGGGCGACGCAGGCTTCCCGAGCGGAGGCTGGAAACCAGCCTTCCGAGACCCGGCTGTGCGCGGGACGAGGCCGCCTTGGCAGAGGGTTCCGAGCGACCTGATGCCCCCGGGGCAGCTTCCCCAGCTCCGCGATGGAGCTCCTTCTCCAGGAGGGTGCGCTTTCCCCGGTTTTGACACGAGATAACGGCACACCCGGCCTCCTCCCCGTGCCGGGACCTTATCGGCGGTCCCAGGCCCTGCCGATTGCCACTCTGCGTGTCACGGACCCGCACTAAGGCTCTGGAATCCCGATGTGGATGCCGGTGCGGCGCGGGTCTACCCGGCTGAGCAGGCTGTGCAGTGCCGGGGAGCGGGGACCCGGGCCGAGGGGCGGGGCGGCGCGTGCGCACAAAGCTGCGGCGGGAAGTTGGAAATCGGCGGGCCGGGCCGCGGGGCCAGGGGCCAGGCAGGACATGGGCGCTGCGGCCGGCTTGGCTCAGCGGCTGCGGGCGGCGATCCAGGAGGAGGAGCCCGGGTGAGGGTAGGGCCCGGGGCGGGTGGATGGGCAGTCCCGGGTAGGGAGGGGGCCGAGGTCCACTCTGACCCTCTGTCTCAGGGCAGTGGAGGAGCTGTTGCGCCGCGGGGCCGACCCTAACCTGGTGCTTACCGATGGCGCGGCCGCCATACACTTGGCAGCTGGAGCCCGACACCCGGGAGGCCTGCGCTGCCTCGGGGCCCTGCTACGCGGAGGAGGGGACCCCAACGCTCGGTGAGGCGGAGTCTGGGCCCAGGGCGGGGTCTCCCAGAGGGGAGGCCTGGGAATCAGAGCACGCATTATGGTCTGTCCACCCGAGCTTGGTGCCCGAGGGGGGGACTTGGTGATCTTAGGGGCGGGGGGGCCTCGGCTTCGGTTCCCTCCCGCCCCGGAGGCGAAGTCTCCAGTGACCCCTCTTACGCTTTCGTCCCAGATCGGCCGAAGCGCTGACGCCACTGCACGTGGCCGCCGCCTGGGGCTGTCGCCGCGGCCTGGAGCTATTGCTGAGCCAAGGAGCGGACCCTGCCCTACGCGATCAGGTCAGGTTGGGGAACTCCTCAGAGAAGACGGGGCAGCCGGGAGGGAGAGGAGAGGGGAAGGTCCTCGGGCGCCCCCTGCTGACCGCGCCTCCGCAGGACGGACTCCGGCCGCTGGACCTAGCGGTGCAGCAGGGGCACCCGGACTGCGCACGCATCCTGAGCGAGCTGACCACAGCCCTGGCAGAGGCCCCGGAGCCAGAGTCAGGGCCGGAGCCAGGCAGTGAGTAGGGCCTGCGCGGCCGCCTGGTGCATTGTAATGTGTGGTATCCGCAGGCTCCCGCTGGTTCCGTGTCCCCAGCTATTTCCGACGGTCTTTGTCACCCCCTGTCGCCTGCTGGTTCTGACCCTCATGCCCCCTGTCTGGCTAGCTCCCTCTACTTCCAGCTCTCCCTTCTCGGGACACCGCTCTCCTCTTTCTGTCTGATATGAGTCTATTTCTGTCTCCCTCTCTTACCTCCAGGCCCAGGTGACAGCAGTTCAGCAGATGTGACACTGGACTCCACAGCACTCCAAGCCCAGCTGAGCAGAGCTGATCGCAGGGACATGGGCCTGGAGGCTGGCCCTGGATCCCCCAACCTCCCTGACTCCCTTAAGTTTGCAGATAAGGATGGGAACTCAGAGGCCCCCCTCGGGTGCTGGGACTGTGACTCAAAGTCCTCCTTTGTCACCGCAGTTGAGATTTCTGGAGATGAGGACCCAGCCCTGGACACTTCTCCCTGGGCCAGGTCATCGCCCCAGACCACTCAGGGACTGCCTGGTCTCCGTCCTGTTCAGAGGATACCCAGGCTGGGGAACGCCCCACATCCAGTGCGCAGAGGCAGCCTGGCCGGTGAGGAGGCAGAACTGAGCACCGGTCTGCAGGCTCTGACCCTGAGCCGTCCAGATACTGCTGCCTGCGAGCCTTCTCCCTCCGCTGCGTCCCTCCTGGGTGGAAGCCCAGCCCACAGCCCTCCACAGGAACGGCCACCTGGGCCCCCCAGCCTGAGAGACGATCAGACCTTCCTCGGTAGAGACGTGGCTGCCCTCTGGCTGACAGAAGATGAGCTGAGCTCCACAGAGGGCAGGGAGCCTGTCCCCTCTTGTCAGCACCTTCCAGTCCCTGCAGGCGCCAAATCTCACCTGAAGCTGCTGCAGGAACCTCAAGTGCTTGCCCAGGGTCCTGGCCCCACCACGCCCGTCACCCAGCAGCACTGCCTCCGACAGCCGCAAGAAGCCCCGGCTGTTCCTGGTTAGTCCCTCCTGGACATCCAGAATCCAGGGCGCCTTCAGGAACCCCCAGGGACCCCCAGCTCTCAGTCCTACCTCTCGTCACCTCTTTCTCTTGTTTTCCCCTCCCAGGCCCAGAGTTTTCAGGGCACAGCCCAGAACTGGCCAAGGCCCTGCGGACAGGCCATATTCCAGATTCCCAGGCTGATGAAGATGCACTTGCCCAGCAGTTTGAGCAACCAGATCCCACGAAGAGGTGGCGGGAGGGGGTTGTAAAGTCCAGCTTCACATATCTGCTGCTAGACCCCAGGTACTTGGGGCAGGAAAGACCCAGAAATGGAAGCTAGAACATTTGGGGAGTGATTTGTATTTGCTGTGTGTCCTTAGGAAAGGGACCTGCCCTCTCTGGTCATCAGTTTCTTCATGAAAAGATGGTTGAACTCAACTTTAAACTGTTGAGTATCCTTGGGGAGCAACCACCCTTCCCTGGTGTTATAAAATGGGGGTCCCTGGATGTGGGTTCAAGTTGTCCTATGGCTTTGGGTACTGTCAGTGGGATGGCTGTCATTTTTCCTTTCTGAGCCACCCCCTCTGTCCAGGGAGACTCAGGATCTGCCAGCCCGGGCCTTCTCACTGACCCTGGCTGAGTGCCTGCAGACTTTTGTTCGTGCCATCTTCTATGTGGGCAAGGGGACACGTGCCCGACCAGATGTCCACCTCTGGGAGGCCCTTGGCTACCGTGGTCGGCCGCGAAGACAGGTACGAGCAGCGCTGATCTGCAGCACTTTGGTGTGCTTTATGCACGTCGGGTGCTTGTGGGATGGCCGCAGGGCAGGCTGGGGAGCGACTTCACTCTGCCCTGCCGCTGGCATCTGCACTTCGTGCTCCTCGTCCCTCCCTGTATCTGCTCAAGAGCAGTGAGCACATTCCTTGCTGCCCCCTGAGAGCCCTGCCCTCGACATCAGGCCCTCGAGGCCTCTGTCTGTATCCCAAGCATTTGCCAAAAAGCTTCCTGAAACTAAAGCCTAAGAAAGAAAGAAAACAGGCAGGAAGGCAAGGATAGGGTCCAGCAGGGGCAGCCAGGCGGGGACAGGCAGGAGGAGGAGGGGTGGGGGCAACCTCTGACGCTGCCCGGCTCCTGCAGGCCTGCCCCAAGGTGCGCCAGATCTTGGACATCTGGGACAGTGGCCGCGGAGTGGTCTCCCTGCATTGCTTCCAGCACACGGTGGCGGTGGAGGCCTACACACGGGAGGCGTGTCTTGTGGATGCCCTAGGTGGGTGCCTGAGATGTGGGGCTAGGGAAGCGCATTTGATTGACAGGTTTCCTTATCCCTTCCTTTCAGGGCTGTTCATTCATTTATTCAGTGAATGAGCAATTATTGAGCACCAGCTCTCTACCTGCATACACATGTATTTTGCTCTGTTTATCCTTACTTGAGAGCAACATTGTGGGTTTGCTGTCACATGCTTCTGCTGGTAGAGGGGTACCCTGGGGATACCCCTGTGACCCCATTTCTAATCTCTCTAGGAATCCAGACACTGACCAACCAGAAACAAGGGCACTACTATGGAGTCGTGGCAGACTGGCCGCCTGCCCGGCGCCGGCGCTTGGGGGTGCATCTGCTGCACCGTGCCCTCCTCGTCTTTTTGGCTGAGGGCCAGCGAGAGCTGCGACCTCAGGACATTCAGGCCCGTGGCTGAGGCTGGGGACTGGCTGTCCAATTTGGGTGGACATCAGGGTATTTGAGGATACCAGCTGCCCAGTGCCGAGTGCATCCGCCTCCTCTGGCTTCCAAGGGCAGGAGTGTGTGCGTGCCTGCATGTGTGTGTGTGTGTGTGTAGGGAGCCCCAGCCTAGGTCCCTCTGTCAAGCTGAGGGAGAACTTTGGGACAGAGGCCCTGCTGGAGAGGTAGCGCGCTCCCTGTCATGGAAGGAAGGCAGGTGAGGAGGCACACGGTGCTCTGGAACACCCTGGTGCTTTGGCAGTTTGGTCCTGTCCATGGACAGAGTCCACCTTCATCTCTCAGACAGGGGACCCATACAATGGGACGGCTAATGACTTTCTCAGTGACACATAGGACATCTGTCCAGCTCCAGAGTCAGGTTTGCTAATTCTGGGCTGTGGGACTCTGGCCAGCAATTTTTCTGTCTGAGCCTCCGTTTCCTCAGTCACAACGAGGGCAATCAGTCCTACCTCAGGATCACTGTAGGGACTCAACGGGGTCATGCACATAGTGTGTGACAGCCTAGCACGGAGTGCAGGTGGAACATCTCCAACAGAGGGCAGTCTGGTGGGCTCTGGTGGTGACCTGTGGGCAGGGCCCATGAGGTCTTCCAGGTGTAGAGTGAGAGGCTCGTCCTCAGGATTGCTGTGCAACCCCAGCCTCCTGACCTTGCCTCTCTGAACCCATTTCTTCCACTATACAATGGATTAATAACCCCGATTTCCCAGGGATGCAGTGGGACTTCAGATCATTGACATGTGCAGAAAGCTTCAGTAAATGCCAAACTGCCATCCTGGTGACTTGGTACTGCTGTGATGTCAGCAATATGGTTTTGAGGGCATATGTGGGAGTTGTTTTAAGTTTCTAAAAGTTGCTTCCTCAGAGGGTTCCGTGGATTGAGGGATTTGGGGAGATCTGCTGCCTCATTGTCTACACCACCTGCCTGTCACCACAGCTCAGCTGAGTGGGTCCTGCAGGGGGTGGGCTGTACCTGGATTTGGCCTGCTTGGGTTTCCTCCACTAGGCCACTCTTGTAATTAAGGGGCTGGGCCTGCGGAGTGGGCCTGGGCCCCAGCACTGATGTCGAGCTGTAGAAATCTCTTTCAGAGTTTCCCTTTCTTTCTGTGAAAAACAGGCTTCCCAGCCAGTGGTGGTATTGCACACCTGTAATTCGAGGAGGCTGAGGCAGGAGGATCTGGAGCCTTAGCAGATTAGCAAGGCCCTGTCTCAAAACAGAAAGGGCTGGGGATGTGGCTCAGTGGTTTCACACCCCTGGGTTCAATCCCTGGTAGCAAACAAACAGACAGACAAACAAAAAGCATGGGCAGGACTCCCAGACCCTAGAATTGATAAAGCCACAGCAATCCCAGCGGCCGGTTGTCACCCTGCAGGGCACAAGCAGGTCGTTGGAAAAGAAGCCAAAGACCCCAAAGAGTTGAGATTTCTCTAACAGGCTATCTCACCTCAGCCCTAATGACATTTTAGGGCTGAGGGACTGGGCCACAGGGCCACCCTGTACATTGGACTGCTAGATGCCAGCAGCACCCCCCCCCCCCCGTGTGGCCCTCAAAAAGGTCTCCAGAATTTGAGGACCGACACAATTGCCCCAGGTAAGAATCCCATGTCTAGACTGAAGCTGGGTTCACAGTGGGGAAAGGACAGATTCAAACTGAGGAGACCGTGCCGCCTCGCATTCGTCCCATGAAGCAGACAGCCCGAGATGTGCGTTGGAACGCCATTTAGAAGGGGGTTTGTAACGGGTTGAGAAGCAAGAGGAGGGAGCAGACAGCTGGGCAGACGGCACTCTGTACAGGGCATGGAGTGCGGCAGTGGGTGGCCATTGCAACTGTCATCTCATGCAATGTACATCGGTCCTCACCGCCATCTCAGCTGCACCTCTTCCATGCCAAGGGCAGCGAGCTCACCCCTTGACAACCTGCCTGGCTCTCCCGCAACACTAGAGCAGCCTCTAGAAGGCCGGCTGTGTGCGTGCTCGGGAAGCAAGCCGGGAATCCCCGGATGTTCTTAAGGTCGACCCTGAGCGGGCGGCGCACCAGGCCAGTCTGCAGAAGGGAAAACACTAGGGTGGCGGGGCAAAGAAACCCTGCCCTAGGGTCACCCAATACAGGCCCGGAGACTCCGATTGTCACTTCTTTTTATTGAGTTACAAGTTTAGATGTGCAGGTTTGGTGGCGCCAGCCCCTCCCCCAATCCCTCCCCCCCTTGGGCAACAACAGCTCCCAGCGCCAAGGAATGAGGAGTGGGTTGGGGTCTCGGGCAATGGGACCAGACCCACGAGGGTCCCTGCGGGGCTTGTGGGTCCCAGGATCAAGCACGGCTGACACTGAAGACAGAGCGGGGTGGGGGACCTGCCTCGGTTGTGGCGTTGGGGAGGGGGACGGGGGCTTCTGTACAAGGTCGTCCTCCGCGGGGGTCCTGGCCGCGGCCCGAAACACGGATGGGCTCCGAAGCAGCGAGCGAAGTGTCTACCCGGCTCTCCGATGCCACGCCCCGCCCAGCCGGCCCGGGGGCGTCTCCCTGACCTGACCCCGCCCACTGGGGGGCGAACGGCCCGCCGAGGTGGTCCGCGCTGCGGATCGGCGCAGGCTCCGGCCTCATCTTCCTGCGGCTCTGCTCGCCAAGCGATGCCCCGCTGGCCCGGCGGCTACTTCTTCTCCTCTGGAGGCGCGGGCTGGGGCTCGGGCAGAGCCTTGGGCGAGGGTTCCGGCTCCCAGAGCAGGAACTCGTGGAGCAGCGTGTTGACCGTCTCCGGGCACTCCAGCATCACCATGTGGCTGCCTTCATCGATGAGTTTCAGGAAGGCCAGGAGCAGGATCTGCAGGGATGCGGGGCTCAGCATGGGGGTGGTGAGGGGCCTGTTGCCCTGGAGCTCCCCACCATCCCTGCAAAGCCCACATGAGGAAGTCCCTCTTTCAGTCTACCCTTCAACCCTTTAATTCCATTCCGGAGGGAAATGGAGGATGACCTGTCATTCTGTGGGGGCTCAATCAGGTATTCATTCATTCAGCATTTATTAAGTGCCTATGGTATGACCAGGAGAGGATTTCTCAATCTCAGCATGTCTGACATTTGGGGCTGGATCATTCTTTGCTGTGGGGGTGTCTTGTGCATTGCAAGATGATAAGCAGTATCCCTGCCTCCATCCACAGATGCCAGGAGAACACTCTCCCCTCTCCCGTCTGGAAATGGTCTCCAGACATTTCAAAGTGTGACCCGGAGGGTAGAATCGTCCTTGGATAAGAGCCGCTCAGTCCAGAGCTATCCTAAGTACTTAGGATTCCAGTATCTTTTCTCTGGAATCTCTAAAGACCCTGACTTCCCTTTTCTCAGAATTACATAACCGGTCATTGATCTCTTCTACAGATCCTCAGCTGCGAAGTTTCACGTGCAGGGGAACAGGGCACACTGTTACACCTGTCCAGGGGAGCCATTGTCTAGAGTCCACTGATGGCTCTAGATCTGATGCTCCCATTTCTTTGGGGTCAGAACACGTGCCAGAGCCCCAGTAGTGGGCTCGCCCGCGCATATACAGAAGGTGCCCTCCTAGAAATCACACCCATTTAGAGGCCCCGCCCCAGTGAAACCACGCCCACCCAGAGGCCACGCCCCCAGACAGTGCAGAGCGGGGGTTTCGGGTGGCCGCCCTGGTACTCTGCTCCTACCTCCGCCATGCGCTGGTCTTCCTCCACTGGCACAAACTTGTCGTGCATGCCATGGACAAGCAGGACGGGCACCGTGAGCTCCGCATGGTAGACTTCGTCGCCCTCGGGCCAGTACTGGCCGCTCATCATGGCCCGCAGCACGAAGGATGACACGTTGAACGCGTTGCCCTCCTTCAGCAGCTGCTTCTCTTTGGCCCCCTGGCGGGCAAAGCCGGCCCTGGTGGTGGGGAGACACCCTCTGAACCCCTGAGCAACCAGACCTCCGCAGTGCCAGACCCAGCTGCTTAGCCTCCCCTCCCCCCAACTCTCCAGGATGGGGACACTTACTTCAGGAAACTCCAGGCCAGGCAGGGCGACAAGCAGTGCAGGACACATGTGGGCATATTGAAGATGGAGCAGATGCTGGGCTCCAGGGCGGTGGGACCCCCGCCATTGATCATGATCACCTTGTGCACTAGGTCAGGGTACTCATGTGCCAGGAAGGTGCAGAAGGAGACGCTGCGGGGGGGCGGGGGAGCAGTGGTCAGCAGAGCACAGTCACTAGGGGGTAATGCCTCCCCTCACCCCAGGGGCAGTCCACGATTCCTCCCTTGGAGGCATGGGCACCTGATGGACTCCAGGATCCCCAAGATTTAAGACTGAGTGTTGAGGATTTTTCATTTTATTTTATATACATATATATTTTTCTCTTTTTCTCTCTTTTTTTCAGGGCTGGGGAGGGAACCCAGGGTCTTGCACATGCTAGGCAAGTGCTCTCCTACCAAACAATACCTTCAACCCAAATTATTATTCTTATTTTTTGGTACCCAGGATTGAACCCAGGGCACTAACCACAGAGCCACATCCCCAGCTCTTCATGATATTTATTTAGATACAAGGTCTCAGTAAATTGCTTAGGGTCTCGCTAAATTGCTGAGGCTAGCTTTGAACTCTCCATCCTTCTGCCTCAGCCTCCTGAGCCACTGGGATTACAGGTGTGCACCATTGTGCCCAGTGCCCAGCCCAAATTCTTAGTCACCATGACTCCCAAAGGGATAAGAATGACTGGTTACAAGTGTTGGAAAGGAATCTGACAAAACCAACACTAGTGGCTGCCCAGAGGGGGCCACTGTCCCGGTAACCCCTTTGAGAACTTCTCCCACTGTCTCTGCATTACACATTCGCCTGGCTAAGGGTAGGTAGAAGGGCCTAGAGCCCAGCTCCTCACTCCCTTTACAGCAGCGGTCAGCAAGATATGGCCTGTGGGCTGGCCTCTCATTATTGTAAATCAAATTTACAATTTCAAAGATTTGTAAGAAAATTTTTTCATGATGCTGAGGTTTGAACCCAGGGCCTCTCACATGCCAGGCAAGTGCTCTGGCACTGAGTCGCAGCCCAGCCAGATCTGTAAGATTCTTTTTTTGTTGTTGTTTTTTAGTACCAGGGATTGAACCCAGGGTCATTTTACCACTGAGCTACAATCCCAAGCCTTTTTTTTTTTTTTGGAACCAGGGATTGAACTCAGGGACACTTGGCCACTGAGCCACATCCCCAGCCCCATTTTGTATTTTATTTAGAGACAGGGTCTCACTGAGTTGCTTAGGGCCTCGCTAAGTTGCTGAGGCTGGCTTTTGAATACGTGATCCTCCTGCCTCAGCCTCCCAAGTCACTGGGATTACAGGTGTGTGCCACTGTACCCAGCAGATTTGTAAAATATTTTATAAATCAAATTTTACTGGGACATAGTCACGCCTGGCTGTTTTTGCAGTGCAACAGCAGAGTTGGGAAGTTCCAACAGAAACAAATAAAAATCAAAAATATTTATCACTGCGCCCTTTAAGGAAAAGTTTGCTAGGCTGAATAGGGTGGCACATAGCCATGGGGAGACTGAGGCAGGAGGATCACAAATTCAAGACCAGCCTGGGTTACTAAGCAAGACCCTGAAAAATAAATAAATAAATAAATAAATAAATAAATAAATAAATTCTACAGAGGTAGACTCCGTCCCTTGAATGTGTAAGACCCTGGAGTCCATTCCCAGAACTTTGAAATAATGACAAAAACAAAAACAAAGGAAAGAAAGGACAGAGAGAGAGAGAGAGACAGAGAGGGAAGTACAGAAAAAGCTTGCTGATTCCTGCTGAAAAAAAATAAAAGAGAGAAACAGGCAGGAGGAAGGTGGATATTGTGCTTATGAATCACTGTGTGCCCTTGGGCAGGTTGCTTAACCTCTCTGAACTTCGGTCTGCACTTCCATGAAATGGTAACTGGGAACTACGATAGATGGGTGCTCATTCAGAGGAAACATTTTATCATAAGCATCAACTTTTTGAGATGTTATCATACAAACACGTAAGAGTTATGTACCTCCCAAGTTGGACATCATTCTTTTGGAGACTTATTTTCTTGTCTACTTGCATGGGCTACAATCTCTATAAGAGTGGTTCCCACCCTAGCCGCCTCACTCATCTGACCTTTCTCCCTGAGTAAAGGGGGAGAATGTGGCCACTTGGCAGTGGTCACCCCAGGGCTCAGAGTCTTTCATGAAGTGGGCTTTCATAAGTACCAGATGGTATTGTCACCCTTCAGGCAAGTGTGATTTATGGCAAGCTGTGCCTTTGTATACTGGATTTAGGGGAATCCAATTAGCCCTTCCTGACTGCCTGGGCTCTCCAGAGCAGCCAATGTGTGAAATTAGCCTAAGGCAACCGGACTTGGTGGCGCATGCCTGCAATCCCAGCACTTGGGAGGCTGAGGCAGGAGGATCACGAGTTCAAAGGCAGCCTCAGCAACGTAGGCCCTAAGCAACTCAGTGAGACCCTGTCTCCAAATAAAATACAAAATAGGGCTGGGGATGTGGCTCAGTGGTGGAGTGCCCCTGAGTTCAATCCCCAGTACCAAAAAAAAAAAAAGAAATTAGCCTAAGGCAGCATTCTTGGCTAGGAGCAGTTCTGCCCACTTAGGGGACATCTGGCTAATCTGAAGACATGTTAGATGGTCATGATCAACAACGCTAAATGACGGTAGTGCATTAGTGGGCAGAGGCCAGGGATGCTGCCAGACATCTTATAATCCCTCACCAAAAAGAATTACCTGGCCCCAATGTCCACAGTGCTGGGATGAAAAATGCTTCTGTTAAAACAATGTGAGTTAGACAGAGGAACAAGCTGGGGGGCGTGGTGGCCCACCCTGTGATCCCAGCATTTGGGAGGCTGAGGCAGGAGGATCACGAGTTCAAAGCCAGCCTCAGCAACTTAGTGAGGCCCTAAGCAACTCAGTGAGATCCTGTCTCTAAATAAAATACAAAAAGGGCTGGGGATGTGGCTCAGTGGCCGAGTGTCCCTGAGTTCAATTCCTGGTACCACCTCCCCGCAAAAAAATGTTTAACTGGAAGGAATAAGTTCTGCAGCATCGTGGGGTGACCACAGTGCACAATAATCTATGGTCATATATACATTTCTTTTCCTCCATCTTCCTTCCTTCCCTCCAGAGATGATGTATTGCTATGCTGCCCAGGCTGGCCTCTATCTCCTGGGCTCAGGTGAACCTCCTGCCTCAGCCTCTTCATTATCTGGAACTACAGGTGTGCACCGCCACACCTGGCTTGTTTTATGAATAACTAAAAGAGGGGAGCTTGAAGGTTCCAGTAACCAAGTAATGATAAGGAGATGGAAACATCCATGATCCTATTTGATCAGTACACCCTATACACATCTATCAAATTATCCCACTGTGCCCCATAAACATGGACATTTATTTCATGTTAATCCAAAAATAATTTTAATTTTTAAGGAGATGGAAATATTAATTACCCCGATTTGGTCACTGCTTGCTGAAAACAGGTGTTGAATTATCACAGGGTACTCCATAAATTTGTACAACCAAAATAACAATAAAAATAGATGAATAAAACAATGTGAACAATAGCAATGGTGGTGGGAATCCCTGTTTGCTTGCAGATTTTATTTTTATTTTTATTTTTGGACAAACTCTCTGTTATTTTGCTCAGGCTGGCCTTGAACACCAGATCCTCCTGCCTCAGCCTCCCACAGTGCTGGGGTTAATGTCCAGCTGTGTTTTCTTGTTTTCTTTCTTTTTTGCAGTGCTGGGGATGGAACCCGGGCTTCAGCATGCTGGGCAAGCGCACTACCACTGAGCCACACCCCCAGCCCAGTGAAAAATTTCAAGGAGGGAAATCAGCATTTGTAGCCGGGTGTCCAGCCCCGACCCACAGCCCAATCCCACGCCAAGGGTCGACTTACCCATAGGAATGCCCAATGAGCACGTTGCGCTTCTTGGCATAGCGCTTGAAGATAGCTCGCATGTCCTCAGCCAGCGCATAGAAGGTGTAGGCTGCGGCTACCTGAGGTGCCGAGCTGGCCCCATGGCCAGCCAGGTCAGGTGCCACCACCTCATAGCCTAGGCGCACAAAGAAGTCCAGCTGCTCCTTCCAGATGGCCAGGGAGCCGCCGACACCATGGATGAAAAACAGTACTACGTCCGCCTGGGCGCCCTTGCAGCTAGTGATGCGCTTCTCACAGTCAATGTGGATGGTCCTCTTCGGGCGCCTGGCTCGCCGCCGCCGCCCGCCGCTGCCACTGCCCGCACTGCCCGGGTTCGAGCGGCCATCGCTGCCCGCCGGATCGGCCAGCTCCACCTCCAGGGCGGCCGGTGGCTCCCCAGAGCCATTCTGCCCATGCAGGAGGTCAGCTCTCGGCGCCCGGCCCAGGTTCTCCACCAGCAACCGCCCGCTGCGGTACACAGTGATCCGGCGCTGGCAGCGGACCAAGCCGGACCTGTCCCCCTGGGCAGCATCCAGAGGTGGTGGTGGAGGTGGAGTGGGAGCCAGGGCGGGTCCAGCATGCTTCACCCGCAGCACGCGGCCAGGTTTGACCTCCACAAAGGTGTAGCCATCGCTGGACTCCACGCTCTCCAGGGGCCCCACAGAGTTAGGGGGCGTGCCCAGCAGGCAGCAGAAGAAACCGTCGGTCACCCCGGTCAGCATGATGTGTCCTGTGAGCGGGAGCCAGCTCAGGTGCCATCTAAGTGGGAGCCCTCCCACGCCCTGCAATGGGTCAGGTAAGCCAGATGGGGAGTCCCCTTCTAGGCTTCAGTGTGGGGTCACAACCGGCCTGGCGGTTGGCTAACTTCCAGGGCCTGGCTGGTGGTTCATCCCCTGGGGAGTCCACAGGGAAGGTGGTGGGGACTTCCCAGAGAAGGGGACACTGTGGTAAATGTGGCCCAGGTCTGAGGACACCTCCACCCCCACCCCCCACCAGCTGGTTCACAGGCCAGGGCCCCCTCAGGCCATTCATTCATTCATGCACGTGTACTTTTTATGAGCTCACAAATCCTGAAGGCCTTCTGGGGTCTTTTAAAGGGTGCAAATCCCCAGGGAGCCCACATCTCAGGTCTCTGGTTCTGAATCTGACCCCCAAAGGATGAGACGCTGGGAAAGGGGACTGGGGACTGAGCCCCAGAAGTCCCTAGCTCTCCAAGTCAGGGCTGAGCTGGGCCTGTCTCAAAGAGGAGCAAGTTGGGGGCCATACGCACGGACAGGGAATGGCTCTGCACCCGCTGCTTAGTACTCTGGGTTGCGGGGGGCACCACACAAGTCCCCAGCGGTGGTGATGAGGATGGGCCCTGGCTGGGGGCCTCCAGGCCTCCATCCAGCTCCCTAGGCCACCTCCCCCCACCCCGTGTCCATAGCAACCACAGGCTGTTACATAACTCAAGGGGATACCCGCGCAGCGCACCCCCATTGTCTAAGGCCTGGAGATGGGGCCAACCCGTTCTCTCCCCCCAGCCTGGGGGCCGCTGGGGTGACACACGCCAAAGACCCGGCCCGCGGTGGCCCCGGATATGCTGGGAGCGAAGCCAGGCCGTGCGCTCCGCCTCCAGCGGGGCCCTAACCCCGATTAAGGAAGGCGGCTCAAACGCGCCGCACCACCCCCCTCCCCAGAGCCGGGCCCGGTCTCCCGGGTGCCCGTCATCCCTGTGGCGAGGTCGAGGCCACTGGGACTCCGTGGCTTCTTCGGGGCTCGAACGCGGGTTTTGCGGAACCCGTTTAGGAAGTGGAGGCCCCCGAAGCCTCGATGCCCCCTCCGGGAGCCCGCTCCCACCTCACCTCATCGAGGGCTCCGGGGCGGGGCGGAGGGGTCCCAGGCGGAGAAGCCAGCGTCCGCCTGCCGATGTCGTTTACATGGTGGCGCGGGGTCGGCCCCGGCGCGTCTACGCCGGCGAGCGCGGGCCTGGGGCGGTCAGCGCAGGGGCATCCCGCGACCGCCCAGCAAGCCGGCCATTTAAGCCCCACCCCCAGGAGGGCGTGGCCTAGAGCAGACGGGCGGGAACTTCGCCCTATCGTAACGGCGAACTGACCTGGCCTAGATAGACGTCCAATCAGAGACTGAGATTCCAGGATGGGGCGGGCTCTGGGGCAACAGCCCCGCCCCTTTTGGGGGCTCTCGGAGGTCGTGCGAGGGATTAGGCCTGGCGGAGGACAGAGAAGGGGCTGCGGCCTGAAGTCTGCTAGACTTCTGGAACTAGGCAGTCGGAGTCCTTTCGTAGAGAAGGGGTCTCTCCAGCCAGCTCCTGCCTCCAAATTGCCCTGTCCCCTTCAAATGGAGCCCCCATGTCTCTCTCTGTTGACCTTTATGTTCTAGAAACAGACTTCCAGATCTTTGCAATTTCGTTTGGGGAAACTGAGGCTTACAAAGAACACAAGTCAGGCGGGAAGTAAGGTTGGGATTTGAACCCAAGCCTGTGTGATTCCAAATCCTGTGAACTGTTATTTAAACAGAAGATTTGGAGTCTTGGGTAATTAAGGAAGTGGAATTTCTCAGCTAATTTAACCAATGACTGCCGATGGAACTGAGGAGGGACTGATGGCTAGAGATAGACACCCCAGTTCCATGGTCATAGCTGAGGCAAGATAGGCCCCCAGAAGAGCCGGATTTGGAGAGTCGGAATTCAGAGAGCGCAGGGTTCACGTTCAGCCTCTGCCCTTTGCTGATGTGTGACCTTGGACAAGTCATTTCCCCGAGCTTTCATTTACTTCTTTTTTTTTTTTGGTACTGGGGATTGAACCCAGGGGCACTCCACCACTGAGCCACATCCCCAGCCCTATTTTGTATTTTATTTAGAGACAGGGTCTCACTGAGTTGCTTAGAGCCTAAGTTGCTGAGGCTGGCTTTTGAACTCGTGATCCTCCTGCCTCAGCCTCCCAAGTGCTGGGATTACAGGCGTGCACCACCACACCCGGCTTCATTTACTTCTGTATGATATTCTTCTCATGAGTTTGCTATGCAGGCAAATGATTCATCACGAGCTTTGCATATGTAGTAAGTGCTCAATACATTCTTGGCATTGTTATTATAGTGGTGGTTTGTTAAATGGGCTTCAGAGGACAAGGGGTTAAGAGCTTCTTGCTGGGTGCCAGTCCTCATCCCCTGGAATTTGCTGTCAGAGCTGGATTAGATCCAGCCACCCACTCTTGCCTACTCAGGGCTCTCCTGGGAGACTACACAGTTTATTCATTCAGCAAACGGTTCCCATAGCCCCTCCACCCCACCCCAAGTTGGACACTGTCTCAGGCCTGGCTCTTTTTTGTTTTTTTGTTTTTTTAAAAATTTTTTTAGTTGTAGATTAACACAATACCTTTATTTTTTAAATTTATTTTTGTCGTGCTGAGGATGGAATCCAGTGCCTCACGCGTGCTAAGCAAACACTCCACCACTGAGCCGCAACTCCAGCACCCTAGGCCTGGCTCTTGAGAGGCCCCTGAGCATGGGGAGAGCCCCACTGGATCAGAGTTAGGCCAACGGGAGGAGACAGGGTTAGAAGAATTTTTTTTTTTTCAATGAGACATCTATGTTTCATCCCCCCCCCCCCCCCTTTTTGGTACTACGGATTGAACCCAGAGTACTTAACTACTGAGCCACATCCCCAGCCCTTTTTTGTATTTTATTTAGAGACAGGGTCTCACTG
The DNA here is from genome assembly GCA_020662805.1 of Glaucomys volans. Lineage (NCBI taxonomy): Eukaryota > Metazoa > Chordata > Mammalia > Rodentia > Sciuridae > Glaucomys > Glaucomys volans. The sequence goes on from JAJEJO010049783.1 coordinate 614,868, forward strand.
AGTTGCTTAGCGCACCCCCCCCCCCTTGCTGAGGCTGGTTTTGAACTCTCCATCCTCCTGCTTCAGCCTCCCCAGCGTCTGGGATCAGAGGCATGCGCCACCGCGCCCGGTCTCAACATTTTTTATTGGTGCATCATAGTTGTACATAATGATGGGATTTGTTGCTACATATTCATAGGTGCACACAATATTACAATATAATTTGGCCAATATCACTCCCTAGCCCTTCCCCCCTCCCCCTCTGTCCCTTACCCCGTCGTTCCTTTCCTCTACTGATCTAGGAGGGGGATTTTTTTTTTTTTTTTGAACCAGGGATTGAACTCAGGGACACTCGGCCACTGAGCCACATTTCCAGCCCTATTTTGTATTTTATTTAGAGACAGGGTCTCACTGAGTTGCTAAGGGCCTCGCTAAATTGCTGAGGCTGGCTTTGAACTCGCGATCCTTCTGACTCAGCTTCCTAAGTCGCTTAGATTACGGGCGTGCGCCACCACGCCCAGCTAGGAGGGGGATTTTAAAGGGTGGATAGGGACCAGGTAGAGAGGAAGGTGTGACTGAAATTTACGCTGTGCGTGTAGAGGGTTTTGTGTGGTGAAGGGCCTGGGTCTTTTCCCTGGGGCAATAGAGAGCGAAGGAGGGTGCGTGCGCATGGGAAAGGTTCAGATCGGAGTATCAGAAAAGTTCCTCTAAGGTAAGCCAAGGGCAAGCTTGCAGCCCATGCGTTTTACAGATTGAAAAGCTGAAGCCGGGAGGAGCAGGGACTACCTCAAGGACACCCAGCCAGCTCGAACTCAGGCTCCTGGGCTCCCCGCCAACGGGCGGAGACTTGGCTGTGGTCAGAGAAAAGCTGTCAGCCAGCTGTGTGCCATCTGCCTGGCCCTTGCTAGGGATGAAAAGACCAACCAGCAGCTTCCTGTGGCTGCCACCAGCTGCGCCAGTCACTCTGGAGCGCCCTCTGCCGGTAGACAGAAGGAACTACATCTCCGAGCTGGACTCGGGACATAATATCTTGCGCACGCACAAGTTAAGGAGTCGCCATTCTGCCACCTGCCGGTCAACTGGAAGAACTACACTCCCTGGAGGCACGGACGCACACGTGCGCAGGCGTGGAACTGCAGGTCCAGGAGCGGACCGCGGCTGTGCGAAGCTGGGTTTAGGAGAAACTACGTTTCCCATAAGTCTTTCTTTTCCACAGCAGTGGAGACTGTGGGCTCCGTAATCTTTGGCGGCTGGGACGGCGTGACTCTCATCTGGACATGGCCTTCTCTGCCGGATTCCTCTTGGGCCCCGCCGGCAGGTCGGCGGCGCAGCTGGGTGGCAGGTGAGTCCTCGGGACACTTCTTCAAATCTGGGAATAAGGCGGTCTCGGGGGCTGGCGCCAGAAGTTTATCGCCCCCAAGACTTGGCTGCGCTTTGCGCACTTAGAATGCGCCTTCTGCAACTAGTCTGTGCCGGTTACGGATCGGGAAGTCAAGGCTCGGGAGGTTTTTCGCTGCGCCGAGGTCGCGCAGCGCCCCCTCTGACCTTCCTATTGCTTTTGTGCCTCTACAGGTGGTTACAGCCCAGGATCTGGTTGGGATTCCCAGACTCCTGGGGCCTCCCGGTCTTGCAGCAAGCCCGTGGCAAGGCGCGCGGAAACGAGTATCAGCCGAGCAACATCAAACGCAAGCACAAGCACGGCTGGGTCCGGCGCCTGAGCACGCCGGCCGGCGTTCAGGTCATCCTTCGTCGCATGCTCAAGGGCCGCAAGTCCCTGAGCCATTGAGGAGCGTGACGCAGCTGGCAGGACTCCCCTTAAAACATTTCCCTCGCCTCGGACCTCACCATGCGCCTTTTGCGGGGTCTTGGGGAGCAGAGAAGACTCGGGCGTAAATGCTCCCCAAATCGTGGGGTGGCTAAGGGGAAGAAGTTTGAGTGGAACTGGAAGTGGGGTAGTGGTAGTCAGACTTGGCCATGTCTCTTTTTATGCTTTTGAATTACGAAGAATTTCGGACATTTGGTATGATACACAGAAGAGTACAACGAACCGCCGTGTCCCCAGTACAACGCTTGGACCACCACCAATCCACAGCTTCCTGCCCCCTCCTGTGTTACTTTGAAGCAGATCTCCGGCATCAGGTTATTTCTTCTGGGGATATTTCAGAATGTATCTCTCCAGGGTAACGGCTCTTTAAAACATAATTACAAAACAATAACCCCCCCATTACCAGTAATTTCTAAATGTCATTAAATGTTTAATTCCAAATTCACACTTGTTTTATTGTCATAACTTATAGGTCTGGAAAGGCTGGTGAGAAGGTGAGGTGTTTCACATTCTACCTGCCCCTTGCAGTAGGGCTGTGAAACCTTGGGTGAGGCTTTAACCCTCAGGCTCCTTTACTCTGTTGTTATTGTTGGAATAATAGTAGCGTCCACATAGCCACTTATTGAGCATTTTCTGTATGCTGGGTGCCCATTCCTTGTCCAGAAAGGGCGATCTGTCTAGTGGGGGAAGTGAATTTATATCTAGGCAGCAGATCAGGGTTGAGAGGGAGATTGTGAGCTCTGGGGTATAGGAGCCCAGAGCGGGCACCTGATTTGTCTGACAAGGGAAGAATCAGTCAAGGAAGGCTACTTGAAGGGAGTCACAGGGTCTGGAGGAGAGATTGGATAGGGGTCACAAGTTGGGGATGGGGGAGGGAAGCCAGAGGGGTCCGGGACCCACAGGAGGCGTTCAAGCAAGAAAGTCTGGATTGCCAATTAAAAAATAATTTAAGCCGGGTGAGGTGGTGCACGCCTGTAATTCCAGCGGCTGGGGAGTCTGAGACAGGATGAAGAACTCCAAGCCAGACTCACTAGAAGTGAGGCGCTAAGCAACTCAGTGAGACTCTCTTTAAGTAAAACACAAAACAGAGCTGCGGATGTGCTCAGTGACCCTGAGTTGAATCCCCAGTCACCACCCCCTCCAAAAAAAAAATTCAAGCAGTTAATTCGGGAGTCGTCTACATATGCCCAAACCCAAGGTTGAGACCATGGGGAGGAGGCTGATGAGAATGTTGTGGTCCTCATCTTGCGGACTGTCGTGACACCTCACGGGACACTATAAAAAAAGCTCAATAAATCCTGGTTAAAGACATGAGATTTGCGGAGTCGCCGAGAATTGTGAACTACCACTCCCAAGAAGCTTCGCGGTTGTGGCATCCGCCCACTTCCGGATTTCACTTTCATCTCTTCCAAGTCCCGGGCGAGGTTTTGCTTCCTCGACCGAACTTGACTATGAAGGGAGGAGGCGTGGCAGCCAATGGGCATGCGAGTTAGCCGAACCTGACCAATAGGAACGCGCATAGGGCCTATATCTTGGGGGCGGGGCCAGGGTGCAGACCAATGACGGAGGGCAGTGGCGCCATCAGTGTACGCTGTGCCGTGGCTGGAAGTTACTGTGCGGCGGCAGCTAAGAAGGCGGCTGTGGCGGTGGCGGCGGCGGCGGCGGCGGCTGAGGTGGCTGAGGTGGCGACGGAGGAAACAAGATGGTGAGAACGGCCGCCGGGCCCGTACTTCCCTTACCCTCAACAAAATGGTGCCGCGGGACCACCCACTTCTCTATTCCCCAAGGCCTCTCACCACCCTGCCCGGCCCTCTCAGCCCCGCCTCACCCTCCGCACTGACCTGTGACCTTCGACCTCTCAGACCCTGCTTTGAGCTTTCTGTTGACCCCGCCCCAGCTCCTTCCCCGACCCCTGACCCTGTGTAGGCTTCCAGGCCCTGACAACTCATTCATTTCCGGGTCGCGGCTCCCCCCGGAAATCGCTTAGAGTGGGGTGGGGTCTCCTGAGACCCCCAACTCGGGCCTCATCCGTGGCGCAGCGGGCCTGGGCTTCTCCAGTTTAGGAGGGTTTGAAAGGCGGGTCCGGGCGTCGGGGCGGGGGAGGGGGCTTGACACCGCAGACTTGCAGGGCTTTGTCGCCAAAGGAAGTGCGACATTCGCCGACTGCCCGGATTCCCCTGGGCCCTAACCCCTCCCCCACCATTCTGGGCCTCCCCTTGTCCCCAAGAGGGAACAATTCCATCTCTCCCATCCTCAGGGCCTCTCCCTGTTAAATGAGGATGTCGGCGGTTCAGACTTCACAAGGTTGAGAGAGTGTGGGGATCTGTCATGGTAAAGTGCTTAGGATAGGGAACATTCAACAGATGAGCCGGGTGGCTTGGGCTGGTGACCTCCTCTCCTAACTCCTTTCGCCTTGCAGTGGGGGTAATCCTGACTGCCTGTGGGGAGCTTAAAATTCCCTCTCCTGCTCCCACATCTTGGGATTTGGGGCTGTTGGCTTTGGGGGTTTGATCTGTAAAGTGGGATGGTGATTTGGCCTCAGAGTTGGACTGAAGTCCCTCCCCAGCCCTTTCAGTTGACATCCTCACACCGGCAGGGGCAGTGGGAGGTTTGGTCAAGATAAGTTAAGGCCCCATTGCCCCCTGACTCAAAATCCCAGCCCACAACTCACAGCACTTTGGGGTGCTGTAGAAGATGGGCAGAGGAAGCGCTCCAGTAAGGAAGGTAGGGACCAGAGTGTGGGTTCCCGAGTCTGGGTGCTGTGCTTGATTGATTACTGACCCAAATCCCCAACCTGATCATAGAAGATTCTGTTGGCTCTGCCTCCAGAACACAACCCGAATCCATCCATGGCTGTTCACCCTGGTCTAGGTACTGCCACTTCTGCCTGGATGCTGTCCCAGCCCCCTCCCTAGTCTCCTTGCCTCTAGCCCACCCTTTTGGTGGTCCTTAATTCACCAGAACCCTGGAGTTTAAAGATGTAAATCAGATTGTATCACTTTATAATTTATGAAATGCTCCCAAGGCTTCCTGTTGTAACCCTGTTGTGCACCAACTCCTGCCTTCAAGGCCTCTGCCCACCTCTGTGACCTCATCTCCACCCTCTTCACCCCTTTCCTCTGCCAGCTTCATCCTGGCCTTGTGTGGGCTTCCCCATGCTCCGAGTTTCACCACCCCGGTCTTTGCACCTGTTGCTCTGCCTGTAGTGCTCTCCCTACTGTGAGTATCACCTCCTCAGTTCCCCTCCTGACTTCTGGAGGCACCATCTCTTGCTTCGTTGGGTCACTTGTGGGCTTCCCACAAGGGAACGGGAGCACAGGTGTTTGGTAAATGTTTGCTGAGGCAATGGATGGCTGCAGGGTGGACTTCTCCCCTGTTTTCAGGCCTTGTTTTCCAGTTAAGATGACAGGAAGTAGGTCTGCTTCCCTGTCTTCATTCATTTATTCAGCATGAATAAGTGAATGTCAGCAGCCGCCTGGAGGGAGCGCTGTGCAGAGGCTGCATCCATGCTGTCTTATTGAGACTCTGAATCAACTTGGGAGGTGGCCCTGCTGGAATATCCCACTCCACAGGGGAGGCTGTGAGGTCATTTGCCCCAAGTCACACAGCCAAGGAGGTGCCGAGCCAGCACTGAAGGGAGGATTCGAGCTCTGCGCCTGTCAGCACTCGGCAGCCGGGTCCCCTGTGAGCCCTGCCCTGTGCCCTGGGCGAGGGAAGTAGATGTGTAAGCAGGCGATCCTGCTGGGGTGGAAGCAGGGCTCAGGGAGAGGCTCCCGAGGTGTGGGGACAGTGCCAGGGTAGGAGAGGAGCTGATGGGGAGGGCAGCAGTGTGGACAGAGAGGGCTTCCTGAGGGCTGGTGGATGGTGTGCAGTGAGAAGGTAGAGAGGGCCCAGCTGAGCCAGGGCTGTGGAGAGGCTTGAGCAGAGCAGGAACAGGGTCCCCTCCTGTGTCACCACCTCTGGACAGCCCACCCTAGTCCCCCAGATGGGCCAAGCCTCTGTCCCCCTTGGTCCTACTCCTTACATGGTGCCCTGCAAGCACCCTGACCTCCACTTTACACTCACTGCAATTCTTTCATCTCCACCTCTGTCCCCTAGGCAGTGGGAGCTCCCCAAGACCAGGGACAGGACTATCAAGGCTCACCCCAGTGTCCTGGTGCCCAAAGTAAGGGCCTAAGAAAACCTTGCTGGCCTGGCATGGTGGCTTGTGGGGCTTAGGCTGGAGGATCACAGTTAAATGCCAGCCTCAGCAACTTGGATTCTGTTTCAGAATAAAAACAGGAAGGGCTGGGGACATGGCTCAGGGGTAAAGGTCCCCCTGGTTCAATCCCTGGTACTAGAAAAAAAAGAAAACCTTGCGAATGCATGAAGCTGGCTCTGTAGTCTGAGAATAAGCTGGGGCAAGGGGCCTAGGATGGGGACGGGGCATGTTTGAGGGACTTTGAGTTGCCCCCAGAGCAGATGTGAATGCTGTCTCCTGGGCAGGAAGGGGAGGCCTGCCAGCCTCCCAGGTTGGCCCATGCTGCTGACATCTCACTTGGACCAGCAGAGGAGGGGCTGGCCCTTAGAGAAAGGGACTGTAGTCCTCTTGTCTGCCATAGAGGATGATGTGAAGTCACTTAAATGACTACTTCCTCTAGGGTGACCCTCTGGAGCTTAAAGGGTGGGGCTGGACCCTCAGGGTACCAGGTCCTTCCCATAGCCCTAGAGTTCTGGGATCACAAGCCTTTGGGTTTTCAGGCCTGTCATGTAATGGCAGGAGGGTGGCCTCTGAGTTTGGGCACACCTGAGACTAGGTGACCTCAGATGAGTCACACAGATGACCTCCTTACCTCAACCTCCTGTCTTTAGGTTGGCGAGCCACCACCTCCTGCTTAGCTCGGTCACCCCTGTGATCACATTTAGGGATGTGATACTTGGGGAAGACCCTGGCCTGGGGCAAGACCCCACACTGGATGCCCCACTTGCCAGCTGTCCTACCTCAGGCTTGACCGACTTCGGAAAAGTGAATGGATTGTGTTGCTGGCTCCCTGGAGCCACGTGGGCCTAAAAACTTGAGTGGCCAAGTCTTGCCCCCTGGGCAGCAGCAGCAGGAGGATATCTGCTCTCCGGAGGCTGAGGCTGTCCTGGTGAGGGGCTCAGGCTGTCTGGGAGCAGTGGGGCACTTTCCCCTCTTAGGACTGGCTCTGAGAGCCTGGTGATCAGCTTCAGGGCAGGGCCTCCAGAGCAGTCCCTGAGCTGATTCACACCCCCTTACCTCAGTCCACATGGGGCTTGCTTTTTTTCTTTCTTTCCTTTTTTTTTTTCTTTCTTTCATGTGTGTGTGTGTGTGTGTTTGGATTTTTTTTTTTTTTTTTTTTTTTTGATACTGGGGATCCTGAGTTCAACTCAGGGGCACTGGACCACTGAGCACATCCCCAGCAATATTTTGTATTTTATTTAGAGACAGGGTCTTGCTGAGTTGCTTAGCATCTCACTTTTGCTGAGGCTGGCTTTGAACTCAAGATCCTCCTGCCTCAGCCTCCCAAGCTGCTGAGATTACAAGCGTGCACCACTGACCCTGGTGTGAATGGAATTTTTTTTTTTTCTTCTTTTTGTCATACTGGGGATTGAACTCAGGGATGCTTTGTCACTTAGCTGCATTCCCAACCTCTTTTATTTTTTGTTTTGAGACAGGGTCTTGCTAAGTTGCTCAGGCCGGCCTTGAACTTGCCATACTCCTGCCTCGGCTTCCTCAGCCACTGGGATCACAGGCATGCGCCACCATGCCCAGCCCACATGGAGCTTTCTGAAATGTGGAGCCAGCTTTAAAAACCTGGATAAGGACTGGTGTGTGGCTTGGTGGTTGAAAACTTGCTGAGCATGCAAGAGGCCCTGGGCTCCATCCCTAGCACCACAAAAAGAAAACCAAAATAAAATCAACCTGTGTGTTTGGGGCTGGAGTGCAGCTCAATAGCAGAGTGCTTGTCTCGCTTGAGGTCCTGGGTTTCATCCCCAGCACGGAACAGGAAGAAAGAAAGAAGTGAAAAGGAGATATCACATTCAAATGTAGATTTTTGGGTTTTCTGGAATGTTGAAAATATGGGGAACCCTGGGCTCCTGTTCCTGAGTAACCGCAGCCCCTGATGGCCAGGTCTCCGTTCCCCACCCACATCTGTTGTCACACTACCCATGGATTTTTTGAGATCAGTAGATGTTCCTTTGTCCTAGGTCTCTGTCCAAGGTGGATCCACGAAAACAGGGCGGGGAGGTCCTGCATCCTAGAAGTGTAATGTTCCCAGCACAGAGCCATCCTCAGAACTGCAGCTACCCCTCATAGTGGGCTGTGTGGGGCCTGGGTTTGACTCCTCTGTTGCTTACCACAGTGGGACTTCAAACAAGTGGCCTGTTCTCTCCCAGCCTCAGTCTCCCTACCTTTTGCCTGGGCATGGGGCTGTTGTGAGGACCTCCCCTATTGTGAGGAAAGCATGCACTTAGCTTTGGTAGGCATCTTAAGGGTGCACTCTGCAAAACTTGAGCAGCAAGAAAATTAGAAAGAAAGAACCAGAAGCCACCTGGAAGCCCATCTCCCTCAGATGCACAGTAAGCAACCCTGCAGGCTTCTCTCGTGTTACCTGAATCTCACTTTCTGTCTTCTTTTTTTTCTAGGCAGATTTTTTGAAAGGATTGCCTGTCTACAACAAAAGCAATTTTAGTCGATTTCATGCTGACTCCGTGTGCAAAGCTTCGGTGAGTGTGCTCTGGGTGCTGCAGTCATTAGGAGCTGTCTGGGAGTGGCATGCGTCCCCAGTAGTGGTCTTGGTGGGGACAGGCCATGTTGAAGGCCAGCTTCACCCCCAATTCTTGAGTGTCTTTCCATCTCTATTGAAGTGTACGGGCTGAGTCAGGGCTGAGGAGGGAGCAGGGCCCCTGGGCCCACATGCTCCTAACCTACCCTTTTCCTAACCGTCCTGCAGAATCGACGTCCCTCCGTCTACCTGCCTACTCGGGAGTACCCATCAGAACAGAGTAAGTAGCACCTGCTGGTGTGTCCTGTCCTGGCCCCTGAAGGGTGGTCCAGAGACCAGGCGTGGCTTGCAATCTGGTTCCCCATCCAGGGTCAGGTGGGGTGGGCCCCAGAGGAAGAACAGGAAGTGATCCAGGTCACTCGGCTGGAGGTGCACATGTGGATGCCTGTTCATTCCTAACCTTGGGACTTTTTCCGGGTGCCTCCTAATTTCCACAGGCTGGCATCCTGTGGCTCCTGAGGGGTCTGAGCTGACCCTGCTCTGCCAGTCACTGGCACAGCCCCTTCCCCTCGGGTCAGGTCTGGTGTCCCCACATCAAGGATGTAGTGAGAACTCAGACTCCAAACAAGTACTGTCAGGCAGGCGACAGCAAAGAGCCTTTGGGACTGGGTAGGGGACCTGGCAGATGGCTCTGCAGAGTGGGAGGATGCGGTTATTTTAGCTATTAAAAAGGCACCCATGTATGTGGACCCTACAGGGTGACAGTGATTTGCGGTCACCAGGGTATAGCTGTGTAGATTTGCCCTGTGGTCCACCTGGGAAAAGGCTGGGATGTGAGCCTGTCCCCCACCCCAGGATGGAGCCCTGCTATAGGAAGCAGGCACCCTGGTGGTGACTGTGTGCTCAGAAGTGAAAACACGGGACTTTCTGAGCACCTCCCAAACTGTGGGTGCTGAATTTGAGTGCCAGGAAGCCCACCGGGGGCTGACGGGGCCAGGAGGCCAGGGAGGGTGGAGCTCCCGTCTGAGAGGTCAGGTTGCCTAGGCCTCTTCTGCCACATCTCTTTCTTTTTCAGTCATTGTGACAGAAAAGACAAATATCCTCCTGCGCTACCTACATCAGCAATGGGACAAAAAGGTAAAGGACGTGGGGTTCGGGTGCTGGGATCGTGGGGAGACTGACTCCTCGAAGGGGCTCTCAGGTGAGGGAGTGCCTAGGCGTGTAGGGCATTTGAGGGGGGCCTTGAGGGCCGAGTAGGAGTTTTCCAGGTGATCCCGGAGAGGGAAGAGCGTGTTAGTGGAGGCAGAAGCTGTGCAGCGGCCACTGGGTCCTGGTGCTTAGAGGGCTGAGGCCGTGGCCTGGCTTCCTGGGCCTGAGCTAGCTGGGCTTCACAGGTCGGCCCTGGAGGGCTTTGTCTGTTCTCACACAGGCCAGCAAGTGCTCTGCCACTGAGTCACATCCCACAGAGTATTTGGGGGGTTTTGGTAGTGGAGATGGGACTCTTGGGCACTTATCACTGAGCTACAGCCCAGTGAAGTGTCTAAGAAAAGACACTAAGAAAGAGTCTCACTGGGTTGCCCTGGCCAGCTTGGAACTTGCCATGCTCCTCAGTTGCTGGGATCACAGGCATTGCCACCAACCTATAGAGTCTTCCTCTTTTTTTTTGGCACTGGGGATTGAACTCAGGGGTGCTTGACCACTGAACCACATCCCCAGCCCCCCCCCCCCTTTTTATTATAAATGGATAAAATACCTTTATTTGGTTTGTTTAATTTTTGTATGCGGTGCTGAGGATTGAACCCAGGGCCTCACGCATGCAGGCAAGCACTCTACCACTGAGCCACAACCCCAGCCCTCTGGCCTTTTTATATTTTATTTTCAGACAGGGTCTTGCTAAGTTACTTGGGACCTTGCTAAATTGCTGAAACTGCCTTTGATGAGGCTGGTAATCCTCCTGCCTCAGCCTCCCAAGATGCTGGGATTGCAGGCATGAGCCACCGCATCTGGCTGTAGAATCTTTTTTTAATGGTGAAATTTAAACAAGATTAAAAATCCAGGCAGTGTGAGAGGGTGAATGCGGAAAGAGTTGTCTCCTAGCTGGGAACAGTGATACACACTTGGGAATAAAAGAGTCACCTCCCCCAACCTTTGGCATCCTGACCCCCTTCCCAGAAGCCACCTTTTGTACATTTGGGACTCTCCTTCTTTCCTTCTCTAATGGAAATTTCCACATGTTGTTCAGTAATGTGGTTTTTCACCTAATATTGAATATGAGACTGAGTTGGACAGGGACTCGGGAGGGTGTGCTGTGACAGTCCGGGCGCCTCACCCACTCCTTCCATCCCCTCCCCAGCTGCACAGGCCTTGAGTGTTGCCAGCCAGGAAAGGACAGTGCCCCACCCGTCTGCGGTCCTCTTTCCTGGAGATGCAGGGTTAGGGTTGGGGTTAGGGTGAGAGCCCTTTGCCCTTGGCTGGGCGGATCACTCTGAGAGTTTGAGAAACAGGCTACTTGGGGTCGTTGGGAGAGGTGGTGGTGCCTCCCCCCATAGGTGCCCAGGAAACACCTGCTGGTCACCTGCCGTAGGTCCCAGAGGACACCCAGGCAGGGCTGAGTGAAGCAGATCCTGGTGGTAGGAAGCACTGCCCAGCCAGGGGCCCTGGGTCACGTTTCCCTGCTCCAGGCCTGGCTTCTGATGCCCCCACAGGGGCCTGGGCTGGCACTGGGGTGCTGGGAGGTCTCCCATGCGCAGGCTCACCGCCCTGTCCTTCCCTCACCCCCAGAATGCTGCCAAGAAGAGAGAGCAGGAGCAGGTGGAGCTGGAGGGCGAGAGCTCGGCGCCGCCCCGCAAGGTGGCGAGGACCGACAGCCCCGACATGCACGAGGACACTTAAGACTCACGTCCCCACAGGCGCCTCCTGTTGTGTCTGCTCCTTGGTCGCCCGCCCACCGTGTGTAAGCGCCCTGCCCGCCCGCCTTCCCCGCCGGCCACCCACACCCCGCCGTCCACACCACTTCCAACCTCATAGGAGCCAATGTATTTATTTTCCTTGAGTTTTTATTTATGCTGTAACATGTATCAAGCGTTGGTTAAAGGGGACGTCAGACCCAGTAGTGTGATGTCGGTAGATGCTTTTTAAAAACCATTGTTCTTCACCCTCCCCCTGCCCAGGTCCCCCTGTCCTGAGAACCTGTCTCTCTAGGGTGTAGAACCAGGGGGTTCTGTGGCTGGGTGGCAGAGGTGGGGACCAGGCCACGCAGCCTGGCTCCCCCGGACAGCTGAGCAGCCTTCTCCCTCCCTGCCGACCAGTCCAGGCCTCTAAGACTCACCTGGTCTCGACTTGCACGGGAGGTCGCCATGCCCAGACCTCACTCTGAGCAGGTGGGCAGGGAGAAGTGGCCGTACCGGATCTTCCTCTTAAGTCATTTTATCATGGACTAGAGCGCTCCGTGTCCACCCCAATAAAAGGATCTTTCCTACTCGACCTCGAGTCTTTGCTCCACACTCCTCGCCTCTGGAGGACGGAGTCCCTGAGAGTCATCCCGTCGTCATCAAGAGGAGCAAGAGGGGCCCCTGTGCTGGGGCCCCAGGGACCAGCCAGATCCTTTCGTGAGCCTACCACAGCTGCCACGCTCAAGGCCAAGACCCACATGGACCAGCCCCCTGCCTCACCTGTCAAGGTGTCCTCGAGGACCAGGTCCATCCCTGAGAGACAGTCTGTGGTGCAAAGGTGGAGCTGGGGTCAGCTCACATCCAGGACACTACCATGGGGCCTGTGCCCACCAGCCACTGTGGAGATGGCCCAGTCTTGCCTGGGGGCCTGGGGCATGGCTGTCACCATTCCTTTGGTGACAGCAGAATGGTATTTGGCAGGTAGCTGGGCCTCACGGGACCCTGAGTCAGATAGGAGCTCCAGTCAGTGTGCTTCATGGCCCCTCGGGGGGGTCCCTTCACCAGCTGGGCTGGGATTGGGACTGAGCTGGGAACGTAGTGGGAGGCCTGGGCTCTGGAAGGTTCTCATCCCTGAGCCCTCGGCTGGGTGTCTGTTCCTTCTACCCCAGCTGCCCTTAAGGGGGCTGTGACTGAGTGCTGAGTATTAGGGGCGTTGGGGATGGGGTCACCCTGGGTCTGATGGGGTGGCTGGGGAAGGTGTGCCTGCCCTCGATGGTTACCCCGGGGCCCTTCCTAGCTGCCCAGCTCACTTGGTGGTGCTGGGTTGGCGCTGAACCAGCCCCAGGCCAGCTGCAAGGCCCAGATGCTTTGCCCTCAGCTCTCAGAAAGGCGTCTGTCCCAATGCCAGTGCGTACTGTGAGACCCCTGCAGGCACTGGGCGGCCAGCCAGGAATGGAAGCCTGACCTTGGCCTTGCGGGGTCAAGGTGTGGGGAGTGGCGAGTTGCCCCAGAGAGTCCCAGACCAGTGGGGAATCCCCAGTCCCAGGGGTGGTGTGACCCAGCAGATTTATGGTGTCACTTGGTCAGTGGTTAAGATGGCAGGACTTCAAAGACCAGGAGACTGCATGGGAGCAGGCAGCACCCCCGTTTCCCTCGGCTTCTGAATCCCCTTTTGAGCTGGGTCATCTCCTGCACTGGCTGATTCCTGGGGCACTTCCTCCCAGTGTGCTGCCTGCCCAAGTCCCCATGTGGGAGACCCATGTGGTCTCCCCAGGACTGGAGACCTCTTTGTGCCGCCTGTGCACATGCTCACCACGGCTCCTGCTGCCCTCAGGAGGAGCCCAGGCCTGAGCCAGCGTGCTGCCCCCCCTACCTTTGGGACTCCCCTGGCTCTGGTGTCCCCCAGACTCCAGACTGCCTTCCTGCACCTCCCCCTTGGCTACAGGCCGCCCTCCTGGCTCTACTGAGCCGAGACTTCAGGTTTCCCTGAAGTGCTCCTTTGTCAAACTGACTCCCCTCGCCCTGGAGTGTGGCCATGTGGGGGGTCTGAGCCTTTAGCTTGTGAAGGTGGACATGCTTGTTATTTTCCAGGTAAATGCGAGGGTCTGACAGGCAGTGTCCCTGTCCCTAAGTCACGTGTCGACAAATCCTAGTGATTCCTGTCTGAAATTCGTCCCTTCATGGGACATCCTGGCTGTTCCCTAATGCCAATCTCTGTTCTGGGCACCCCCCAAATGCACCATCCTCTCAATACCACGACTCTGGGACTGCAGGGCTGGGGTGCCAGGTGCCTTCCGATTTCCATGTCCCGTGTTCTTCCCGCTGTCCCTGGCTCCCCAGGAGGCAGTTGTGCCAGAAATGCACCTCTTCCACATGTGTGTGTGTGCGCACGCAGGTGACAGGACTGTCCCCCTTTGCCCCCGTTGGAGGCTGAGAACTCGCTGAATCCTCAGCACTTGGAGCTTGCCTCTGCCTCGGTGGCTGAAGCCTGACCCAAGCCCTGCGGCTCCTCCCAAGGGCTTCTAGGCCCAAGTCAGCCCCCAAATCTGGGCCGTCACAGCGGCCGCACAGCCTGGAGTTTTCCATCTGCGGCCCGAGACCCAGTTCTTGGGAGGAGGCCCCTGGGGCTCAAGTCAGCCTGTGGCAGGGCCTAGTCCCCAGGGCTCCCACGCCCCCTTCCACTTGCTCTGACCTCGGGCACTGTTGAAATATACTTTTTATTGCATTTCTGCCGTTTTACAAAAATATGACAAAATAAATTAAAAACAAATAAATAATCGCCTATTCTGTGTGTGTTCTCTATTGGTTTTGGGTTTCCTTTCGCTCCCCCATCCTGGTCGAAAGGAAAACGGCAGATAGGGGAACCCGCCCTAAGCGGGGCGGCCAATACTGGTGGCTGTGGCTGGGGACGGGAGGGCAAAGCGCGTTTCCGGGCGGCCACCCCTGGTAACGACTGATATTGCATACGAGAGGGCAGGCGGGCGGGGCTAGTGCCAGCCGCTGGGCCAGCACACGGCCTGCGGGCTGGGGCTGGGGCTGGGCGAGGGCGCCGGGGATCCCGGGGGCTCGGAGGTGAGCGGCAGCGGCGGGGGCGGGAGGCTGTAGAAGCTGGCGTCCCCCGGCAGGGGCTGCGGGGCGGGAGTGGGGCCAGGGAGGGCGCAGGGTGGGCACTCGGCGGGCGGGGCCTGGCGGGGGGCGGCGCCCTCGCCCCCGCAGGCCCAAGGCCCGTCCCACTGCCAGCAGCCGGCGGGCGGCGTCGGGGGCCGGGACAGCGGCATTGGTGGCGGCGGCGCGGGGCTCCGGCTGCGGCGGGTGCGGAGGGCAGGGGCGCCCGCGAGGGCCAGCGCTGTCCCTGCGGAGGCGAGAGGGGCCGTTCCGGGGGCATGCCGCCCCCGCCGGACCCCACAGGGTGGGAGACCCTGCCCGCGCTCCCTCCCGGGCTTCCAGGCACGTGAAAGGCCTTATTGCTTCAGATCAGAGACCGGGTGGGTGCATCCCTTGCCTCTGGGCACTGGCCTGTCCCAGGCACGGGGGAGGGGAGTCTGAGGAGGTCCCTCCGACTTCTGACCTACATCCCTCGTACTGCAGCTGCCACCTCTCAGGTGACCTGGGGATCATGCTGCTGGACCCCCAGACAAGGGCTGAGCAGGCAAAGTGGTAGGGGTCCTGGGGTGTGGCCCGTGCCTGGGCTCTGCACCCATGTGGGTGCAGCCTGTAGCCCAGTGCCAGGGGTGGGCAGCCCCAGCCTCCACCTCCAAGGAAGTCCTTCCTGAACACCTGGGCTGCAGGCTGGGGATTTGCATAGAGGTCTGGGGGGTCCAGGCCCCCAGAGTGAGCCGGGTGTGGGAGCAGGAGAGGGTGGGCCAGGCAGTAAAGGGGCCTCCCTCACCTCTCCTGGCACCAGAGCATGGTGGGGTACCCCAGGAGGGGTACTAGACAGGGGGCTTTGGCATCCCTCCCTGGGGGCGAGGAGGGTCAGGCACAGGGCTTCAGGCTCTCCAGGGTCCCAGAGACTGAGAAGGCTTCACTGAGAGGCTCCATGTCCCACTGACCCAGGTCCCCAACCAACACCAAAGACAGGGCCTCCTCTGTCCCCTTCAGCCCTTCTCCCTAGGTCTGGCCACCCCACCCTACCCCCAAAGCTGGGCCCAGCATCCCCACCCCCGAGTTAAAGCTTGTGACCTGAGCCTTCCTCTTCGGGCCGGGGGACTTCCAGCTCCTCAGCTGAGGCCTCGTCCGCTGGCCCACTCCTCTGGGCCCGGCCGCTGCCACCGCTGGGGGTCCCGTCCTGTCGGGCCTGCCCGCCCGCCCCGTTGGACCCGGTCTCAGCCCGGGTCCCGCCAAAGGGGAAGAGCTTGCCGGCGTGGAAGGCCTTGGGTGGCGAGTGGCTACGCTCGGGATCCCTTCGGGTCTCGGGCGACTTGAGGAACTTGAAGCTGAGGAAGGCCGGTAGGCGGGTGTCACTGCCCGTGGGGGACTGGGCAGAGGGCTGCCGAGTGGCAGGGCCAGTCCCTGTGCTGGCCAGCGAGGACGTGGCCCCTGATGACAGGAACTTGCCCTGCAGCGGGATGATCTGCTTCAACTTCATGACGTTGTTGGGTGCCAGCAGGGACCCTGGGCGCTTGGGCCGCTCAGGCCCATGGCTGCCCGCTCCACCACCCTTGGCTTTGGCAGAGGTCTTCTCGGAGGTGGCGGGGTCTGGCCCAGAGCCCTCAGCCCTTGCCTCCTCCCGGCCACCGGTGTCACGCTCCCTGCGGGCATGGTGTTCCGCGTGGCGCTGGCGCTCCTCCTCCTCCCGCCGTCGCCGCTGCTGCTGCTGATAGCGGTGCTGAGCCTGGCGCTCGTGTCTCTGTGGGCAGAAACACATGGCTCAGCCACTGGGAAGATGGGGGGCTCTGTGGAAATGAGGGAATCTAAATGCTGTGGGGCACCCTCGATGGATGCCGGGGCTCTCTGTGCTAGGGAGAGGTCTCAAAGCCTGTCGGGCACCAGGCGGATCCCTGGACCCACACTGGGGGTCCCTGTGGGAGCGGGCGAGATGTGAATACCCACTGGGCACCACTTGCATCCCTGGACCGTGCTGGGGCTCTCTGGGGAAGTGGGAAGAGATCCAGATGCTAATTGGGCACCAACTGCATCCCTGGACCCAAGCCGTTGCTTTCTGGGAATTGAGAAGAAAACAAATGTTCACTGGCCACCAACTCTGTCCCCGGCCACAAGCCAGAAGGTGTCTTGGGAACTGGAAGAGTGTAAATAAGTACTGGGACCAGTCCCTGCTTTCTGGAGAACCAGCAGGATGACAAGAGGGCCTTGATGGAACAGAGTGGAGTCTGCATGGCTGTCAGTGTCACTTTAGTGACAATTCAATAAGAGGCCGGGGCTCAGGGTAGAGTGTCTGCCCAGTAGCATGAGGCCCTGGGCTCCATCCCCAGCACTGCACCAAAAAGAAGAAAATGGTCTGTTTAAATATAAAATGAGATGAGCTCCTCAGTCACCCAGCCCCACCGCAAAGTGCTCTTTTGCCACCTGTTGCTCGGGGCTACTTGAACAGCAGATTCAGAACAGTCCTGTTTTCCAGGAAAGGTCTGTCATCTGAAGATGCCAGGGAGCTCCTTGTGCCCTTCTGTAGCTTTTGGAGGAACATGGAAGAGGCTGGACCTGTCCTAAGAAGCATCCACCATGTCCCTGGCCCTGAAGAGGACCTCTCAGGGCTGGGGACTGAATGCTCTCAAAAGCCTGGCTTTGGATGCCGTGGAGATTCTGAAAGGGACCCAGGCCTAAGCCAGTCATCCTTCAGTATCTGCAGGGCCCTGGCTCCAGGACTCCGTCCATGCCAGTCTGTGGATGTGCCCGTCCCTGATATGAAATGGGATGGTGTTTTCACAGAACCAGCGGACATGCCTGTGCACTTGGCCTCCTTTCTAGATGACTCAGAAAACCGAGTCCATCATCCATCACCGTCCTACGTATTGTTTAGGGAATAATGACAGAAAAAGTCTCAGCTGGGCACAGTGGTGGGGCCTGGAGTCCCAGTTACTTGGGAAGCTGAGGTGGCAGAACTGCTTGAGCTCAGGAGTTTGAGGCCCACCTGGGCAACATAATGAGACCCCATCTCAAAAGAAGCAATTAAGGAAGGAGGTGGGTGGGCCAGTCTACATGAGGTCAGTAGGGATTCAGGTGATGTTCTCGAATGCTATGGATCCTCGCTGGTTGCATCCTTGGATGCGGAACCCAGGACCAATCACGTTCCAGGCTTTGTACCTGTCTGCACCTTTCCCTAGGAGATCCACGGCCAGGGAGCCCCGCCCCGCACACCAGCTGAGCCAGCCCCTCCCCGCCCACACACCTTGAAGGCCTCTCGTCGCTGATACTCTAGCTTGGCCATCTCCTCGGCCACCCAGCCTGGGATGTCAGGGATAGCCACGTGGATGAGGTACTTGAGGAGCAGAGCGAAGTGCTGCGGAGACCCGAAGAGGAAGCTGCAGGCTCTGGGGACACCCTCCTGCCTGCCTCCCGGCCCCCTGCCCCCTCCGCCAGGTCGCAGCCCCACCTCGAGCACCACCACGGACACAATGGCTGCCTCGGGGCTCAGCCAGGGGAAGAGGCGCTGCAGCTGCCCGCACTGGCCGATGAGGTAGCAGTTCACCACGATCGCCAGCACACCCATGGCCTCCATGACCTTCTGCAGGGAGGTGCAGATCTCAGGGAGGGCCAGCTGGCCTCGCTGGACCCCCGCTCCCCCGGCTGGTCCCCAGTTCCCCCTGCACCTTGGCTCAGGGCCCTGGACCTCCCACTCTGCCCCACCTGCCACTGGCCGATGCTCTCGACACGCTGGCCGAAGGGCCGCTGCAGGCCTGTGCACAGTTTGAAGGCGTCACTGCGGATCTCAATGAGGTTGTTGACCAGGGCGCACAGCGCAGCCAGCGGGAAGGCGGAGGAGAAGAGCACAACGTAGCCAAACTGGACAAACATCTCCTGGTAGTCTTGGAATGTGTCCTGGGGGCAGGCGAGCATCAGGCCGGGGCGCCTCTTCTCAGGCCATCGTCCCCTTAGCCGGCCCACCCCCATGGACCAGGGTCTCTTCATCTTTGGCCTCAGAATGGGCAAGGGCCTCCCTCCGCCAGCTGGACGTTGGTCCTAGGCTCCCACTCTGCAGGCTCCCAACCATCAAGGGCCACATATCCCCTGACAGTGTCCGCCCGTGGCCTGTGTGCGCAGGATCGCCCTGCCCAGGAGCCCCTACCTCGTACTTCTTCATGCAGCTCTCCAACTCGGCCTGGGTGAGCTGGGGCGAGTGCTCCTCCTCGGGCGGGTCGATCCAAGACGACCGGCTCTGCCGCTTCTGCCTCCCGCCAGAGTCCCCAGAACCAGGTTCTGGGTCTGGGCCTCCGTCAGGTCCTTGGTCTCGGCCCTCACCCCCAGCCCGGCGGAGCAGGATGGTTGGGGGCTCTCGCTCAGGGCTGCCAGGAGGACCCTCGGCCTCATCGTCTTCCTCGGCCAGTGTGAACACACCTGGCTCCAGCCCCTTCTCCACCATGGTGGGGCTTCCCTCCTCCAGGAGGGCCTCTGGGTTTGGGCCAGGCCGGCGCCGCCCAGCCCCCCGCTCAGCAAAGCTGACCTTCTTCAGGCGGAGTCCACAGTCCAGGAGGCCACCGTCCTCACCCTCGTCATCGTCGTCCTCCTCCTCTTCCTCTTCCTCCTCCTCCTCTTCCGCCTCCTCCTTGCCCCCCCGGGGCCCGTCCCTGACCTCCCCACCTTCCCCGGCTGGTCTCCGCTCCACTGAGGCCTCTTCCTCCTCCTCAGGTGCCCCGCAGCCCCCACTGAGACATCTGCGGCCCCCCCCACCACTACTGCCACTGCCCTCATCAGCCTGGGCTTCGAGGTGGCGAGGCACAGGGCGCCTGAGGCTCAGCAGGCCAAGCAGGGTCCGGGCCAGCTCCCAGATGGCCCGCAGACCGAGCTCGCCACGACCTAGCCTGCGGTACAGGTGTGGCTGCAGGACCTCACGCACGTTCTGCAGGAACTGGCGGGTGATCAGCAGCGTGGCCAGCATCTGGGGGCAGGAGGGGGTGGAGAGAGGCTGCATGGGGGACAGGCGGGAGGCTCAGAGCACCTTCGGGAGCAAGTACGAACCCTGTTCTTAATTCTGCCCCTTTGATCCTGGACACAGAGGCCCCCAGCACTCAGCCACCACTCACTGCCACGAACCACAGCCCAGCACGCCACAGCGCATGGAGCCAACCTGCAGGGCAGGCACAGTGCACCCCCACCCCGCTGAGGCCTCAGCCGGTGCCCCCTCTGCCTGTGCTAGCCATCAGAGCCCCAGTCCCTCTGAGCATGCGCCCTCAGCCTGGTGTGCCCGGTCCCCAGCACGGCCATGCTGCCCACCCTGGCGAGGCCCTGGGGGCTCGCCACCTGCCCGTACTTTGGCCCGGGCCACGAGCAGGAGGCCCCGGAGGGAGAGGAGGAGCAGGCGGAACCGCAGGGCCACGAGCGGGACCAGTACCGCCCGCAGCTGCCGCTCAAGGCTCTGGGACAGGGACAGGACGAGCAGGAGCTGTGGAGGGACCGACGGACAGATGGACGGACAGATGGGGGGGTGACAGGCAGAGAGAGACAGACAGACGGACGGACAGAGAGGAGAGAAGGATGGAGGGGGGGGGAGCGGCTGGAGAGCCCATGGACCCTTGTGCCAGGCCCGGCCCCCCTGGCTGCCGTGGGAGCCAGAGCCTCACCTCCTTGAGGCGCTCCATGTCCTTGAGGTAGAAGCCGATGTAGAAGAGGCTCAGGTACGAGTTGACGAACTGGAACTGCAGGAAGCGCGGCAGGGTCACACTGCATTCCTGTCCTGGCCCCACTCCCAGCCTCTCTGCTGTCCCCCTGCTGTCCTGCCTGGGGTGGCCACTCACCAGGACGACTTTGATGATGAGGTGCTTCTCGTAGGCGCTCTCTAGCCGGTAATTCTCTAGGGGCCGAGGAGGTGAGTGAGGAGCCACCCTGGCCCTGGAGCTCAGTGAGGATCCCGAGGGGCAGGGGCAGCCTTCCTCTCGGCAGGCAGTGGAACCTCCCCCCAGAGCATACCCATGTCATTGAGCCAGATGGCCAGCTTCTTGTAGCCCTCAGCACTCACGCTGACCAGCAGGGCCAGCACAACCTTGGGCAGGAAGCGGGCGAGGCGGGGCAGCCCCTTCACACTCAGCACCAGCTCCTGCAGGACCCAGAGGTTAGACAGGGCAGAGTGGGCGGGGGGCTCAGGCCAGGGAGCGGGCGCTCAGGGTCACCTGTAGCTGGAAGCATCCGAGCATGAGCAAGAAGACACAAGCAAGGCAGGCCACGCACAGAGGGAGGCTCACGAGCAGCTGGAAAAGCAGCCGCTTCCATGGCGGGTAGTAGAACTCCTCGGCCCGGGTCACAGGGCTGATGCGGCGCACGCCCTGTGAGGGTGGGCCCGACCCGGCATGAGACGAGGGGTCACCTCTGCCCCATCTGCCTTTCTGATCCTCCACACTCAATCTCCCTCCATGATACCTTCGTTCTTGGGGTATACCCCCCGAGGGCACCCTTTTTACTTCCTCAAATCTGATTTCCACACCTCCCCCAAGAGCAGCAACCCCGCCCACACGGTCTCTCTCGCTGCAGCCCCAGCCACCCCTCCCTGCCCTGCTGCGGCAGTGCTCCCACCAGCGAACTCTCTTTTACCTGGTTACCTGAATTCCTCCACCCAACTTGGACTGACCCTGAACTGGGGACGTGGCTCCTCCACAGCCTCCCCAGGTGAATCCAGTGTTCCCCACTTGTAGGCCAGCTCTGCCCCCCTCCGTTTCCACTCCTCTAAGAACAGTGTTGACCAGATCACATTGAAGAGAGCAAAGACAACGCAGGACACATCCCGGCTTGTCTGTGGGTGGCAGAGGAGTGTTCAGCCATTGGGCTAGCTAGCCCAGGAAGGTGAGTGTGTAGGACCCCACAGGCCCCGTCCTGCCCTGCTCTGATACCTGATCAGCCTCGGTGAATGTGTACAGGACAGAGCCAAAGACAGCCGGGTACACCATTGCTGATGTGTAGAAGCCCAGCCAGGCAAAATACATGGCAATCTTCACACCAAAGTAGTCACAGATGTCATCTGCCAGGTGAGGGGGAGTCCCAGTCACCTCCACCTGCCTCCCAGGACCCCTGTCCACCCCCTAGCCCAGGACCACACCTAAAGGCTGGTTTTCACACACAGCTTGCACCCATGATTTCATGAGGCGGTTCAGGATGCGCTGCTCGTGGACCGGAAACACCTGCTGGATGATCCCCCGGGCCGCCAGCTCTGGGACTGTGGGGAGGGGAGCACAAGTGATCCCCAGCTCCTCCACCATGCTCCCAGCCAGGCTAGCCTCCCTTGGCAGGAACCAAAGTCACAGCTTTTTGTTTGCTCTTAAACCCACAGAGGCTCTTCCAGGGAAGAAGTTCTAAATCGATGGAATATCCAACTCCACCTCAGAATTTGGGAGACGCAGGGGCAGACAGGGAAGGATACAGCCCTCATAGGGAACCATGTTTTTACGTAAAGCTATTTGGCTTTAATTTGTGGCCCTAAGGAATGGCATAAAGGTGGCACCAGATGGTGAACGAATTTGGGATGGCACCTTTCCTAGAGAAACCCAGGCCATAGCAAGTGGAGCGCTGTCCATGGTCCTGCTCCTACCTTATCCCAGAAAAGGGCTCAGCCTGGACCCGCCTCCTGGGGGATAAGCCAGACCCCTTTACAAAGGCCACGCCCCTTCAACCCATCGACTGGTCTAATCTGGGTAACTGGGGCCACGCCCCTTGCGTTCATTGGCTGCCCAAGCCTTTACTAACCCCTGACTGGTTGTAGGTAGACCCCACCCTCCTATCCCCACAGGTTGTCCTCTAAGAGTCCTGCCCAACTCTATGCCTGTGATTGGAGTGTTGACCCCGCCTTGCTCACTGATTGGCTGGTCCTCCAGGAACCGCACGTTGTGCAACGCCTCACCCTGCTTGGCACGCAGGTTCTGCAGCCAGAAGCGGATGATGCTCTGGCGTTCCTGTTAAGAAGAGGTTGTGAGCTCTCTGAGCAGCACCCCACAGGCTGGAGTCACAAGCATGGGAAACGCCTTACCTGGGATGTGAAGAAGCGTAGCTCGCTCTCCACGTTCTCATAGATGAAGTCTTCTTCGCAGGAGAAACCGCGGGTGCCCCCACCGAACTCGGCCTTCACAGCCTTGCGCAGACCCAGCTCATCAGCCCCTCGGAGTAGGCTGCAGGGAGGGCAGAGGAGATGGGCTCACAGGAAGGTCCCAGCCTACCATCCTGGATCTAAGGATGCACACCTGGTGGCCTCTTGGCACAAATGCAGGGTGGCTGGATAGCGTGGAAGGGCAGGGAGTCTCGTTGGCAGGGTCAGCGGGAGGCCAGAGGCAGGGGACTCGCCTCTCGTATGTGGCGGTGACGAAGAAGGCGTAGGCACGCGTGTGGCGGTGGTGGCGGACTTGCACGATGAGCTCAGGGATGCCCACGCGGATGTGGTTCAGCAGCCATAGCAGTGTGTGGTCATCGGTGGTGTCTGCCAAGGGGCACAGGGACCGATGGCTCTTGCCAAGAGGGGACCCCAAGACCTACATGTTCCGCTCTGGGAAGCTGAGCTCAGGAGAGCTGCATTTGGGAACTGGCAGGCGGGTGTGGGTACCTGGAAAGGTCATCAGCACATCACAGTTCTCCGTGGGAACAGTCTTCATCCATGCCTTGTGGGACACCAGGTAGCGACCCGCCTGCAGGAGCCGCTTCCCAAAAAGCTTATCTGGGGGGGGGGCAGCGTGGCAGGTCTGGGTCAGGTCACTCCTGGACCCAGACTTAGCCTCAAGTCTCAGCCCCCATTGGAGCTCTGGGGCACTCAGCCTGACTTTCACAGCTTGTTTTCCTCTCTCCATGTCCTTGCACCAGCCAGGCCCTTCTCCAGGGATGCCCTTCCCCCCTGGTCCTCCCTTACAAATCTTACTCATTCTTGAGGCCCAGCTCCGCCTCCCAAACCACAATCGATGGGGCGCCCACTAGCAGCCCTGAGCGCTTCACCACATTATGACAGCGCGTCCTTTACAGCAGCCCCATGAGTTGGGCGCGGTTCCTACCCCCATTTCACAGATGAGGAAACTGAGGCCCAGTGTGTTTAAATCACGCACCCAAGGTCACACAGCCGAGTTCGGATTCGAACCCAGGACCATGTGATTCTGTATTCTCCGTGGAGAGGCTAGTGCATCCCAGCCTCGCCGCGATCCCTCAGCCCTGGGATGGCAAGGCTCAGCCCCAGGATGGGGCTCTTGGAGGGGCGTGTCCGGGACCCCCCCCCCGCTGCATGGTCCCAGCCCCACCCGCCGGGCCGCAGCCGCAGTGCTGGAGGAGCGAGCCGCTCCGCCAGACACCAGGCCCGGGACATTTGACCCCAATCTTCCTTCCAGCCCAGCCGACGCGCGCACCCCAGGCACCTGCAACCCTGTCCGGTCCAGCAGCCTCACACATACCCAGAACTCCAGACGCAGGGGCTGCGGGCTCGCCCTCCGGCGGGGGCCTCTTGCCACGCTCTCCCTCCAGGGACGTGCCCCCGGCGCCCGAGGCAGTCTCGGCCATGGCGAGGACAGGTCAGGTTAGGGGCTGCGGGCGGCCCGGGCGCCGGGGGGCCGCGGGCTCATGGGGCCAGTGCCGCCGCCAAGCGCGCGGGAGGAGGAGACAAAGGCCGCGCCCGCCCGCGCCGGTCGCCGTCCTCGCCCGCCCGAGCGCAGCTTCTCGTCGCCGCCCGAGCCGAACCTGGATTCTCCTTCCCCGCCCGCCGCGCGTCACTCTCCAGTTCTCAATCCTGCCCTCCTGCCTGGCTCTCTGGTTCTTGTCGCCGCCCGTGTTGTTTCGTTCTGGCCCGCCCACTTCGATTTCTGGTGCTGGTGCCCGCCCGCACCGAATGTGCACCAACCTGTCCCTACTTCCCCACTTTCTGGTTTCCACCTGGAAGCCTCCGTTACCCCATCTGCAAGCTACGAAGTTCACAGACGCGACCTGGAATCTGAGATGGGCGTGATTTGACTATGCAGGACGTGGGAGGAGGCGGGCCTGGTCCGGGAAGATTCCTGGGAACAATAACCACCTAGCAGGGTTGCGAATAAATAATAATAGCAGGTTCTGCCTCGGGGTATTTGCACGTGCTGTTCAGCTGCCAAGGACACCCGCGCGTTCTTTTCTCCTGGTTAATCCTTACTCCCTTCAGAATGTAAGCTCTTTGAGCGGACCCAATAGAAATGTCGTTTGGCAAATAAAAATAGTCCTCTTAGCTAAGTTTACATTTCAGATAAATGAAGAAATATTTAGTTATGTCGTAAATGTTACATGGGATACAGTTACACTAAAACAGTATTCATTGCTTATTCTAAATTCACGTTTAATTGGGTGTCCTGTTTTCTTTAACCCCTTCGGGGCTGGGGATGAAATCCAGCGCCTCGCGTATCCTAGGCAAGCGCTCTACCAGAGCTACACTCCCAGCCCTAGACGTGCCTCTGGTGTTGTACCGCGACCCTGGACCATCCTGAATAGCCCACTCCACCCGGCGAAGGCAGGGGCCCAATCTGATTCTCAATGCCTGACACACATAGGTCCTTGATGTATACTTGTTACAGACGGAATCGCCAGAGATGGAGAATGTCATCGTTTGTTCCTATTTTGGATAAAGAAGTTGAGCAGGACGGGGCATGAGAGAATTACAACTCTAACCTGCCCGCCAGATTTTTCCCGAATTGCAGATGCGCCGCCCGCCCGCTTTGGTCGAGAACCAGAGAATTGGCCGTGCGAAGGCGCTCCCGAGACCCCGCCCACTCAGTGCCTGGAATTCCACCATCAGCGCTTTATTCTGCTGTTCAGCGCTGTCCTGGGTTAACCTGAAAGTAATTTCCAAGACTCCCTTGACTGGCTTTCGGGGAGCTCGAAACAGGCCGGACTCTCGGCAGACCTGAGCCAGAGACGGCCAAGGAACCCCAGTCGGGGAGAGAGGGCTTTCAGGGAGGTTTCCTGGAGGAGGGGGCTTTGAACTAGGCCTTGAGGATGAGTTTGTGAAACGAGGAAAGGCAAACAGAGGCCGAAAGACGGGAGAGAAAGTTGGGGAGGGGAGAGAAGCGGTTAGAATTCCAAGAAAACCAAGTAGGAATTTTCTCAGAAGTTTGGGCAAGATTTTCCCTGGGCCAGAGGGTGTGCTCCCCGGAACTCATTCCTCGAATTTACCGAGCTGTTCTGAGCTTCCGGTCGCTTCCTGGGCGCAGAGAGGTGTAACCCGCTTTTGGGATAGGAGTACTGGGAACGCAGAAGTTCTTGCCTCGCCTAAAGCTACTCAGTGGTCAAATGGAAAACATGGGACTCGATTCCTCGCCTAGCCGTGATTTCCACCGCCCTGTGCCAAGCCCCGTCCTCCTGCTCATGTCCATTGTCTCAGACCCCTGCCGCGTTAGGACTCTAAAATTTCGGTCTAATGTTGCCGGGGGAACATCATTGCGGGACACTCAACTCCGGGCGCTCCCGCCCCCTTTCCTAGCACCAGCCCACGCGAATGAAGGTCTTCAGTCGGTGGGCGGGGCGCCTCCTAAGTGGCCCAATGGCAGAAGAGAATCGTTGAACGTTACCAGAAACGCCGCGGAGTAGGCGGGGCCTCCTGTCGGGGCTCGAAGCCGCTCTGAAAGGTCCGACAGGCGGGTTACAAGTTATAAATCCATGTGGCGGGAGCTGTGGACCTTGGCGGCCCGGGCGGCACGTGGGTCTCGCAGGTGGGGCGACCCCGCAGAAGGGGTGGGACAGCGAGGGGTGCTTCTTGGGCCCCAAACCCGCTCCTTAGGTTCTGAGGGCCCAATGTCCTGCCACAGAGCCCCCCTCGAGTTCTTCCAAGCCCAGATCGGCCCCGTCCCCTTACCGCAGACCCCACATCAGGGTCACCTTTTGCTCTCAGTCACTTTATGGCTTCGCAGTCTCCAATCTGTACCTCCCCCAGCCACAGAGCCCTCCCCCAACCCTGGAGCTTCTGACCATGTAGTCTTCCACCCATCTCCTCTTTAAGACAGAGCCTCCACGATGCGCCGACTTTCCTCCTCTCCTGTCCCAGACTGTGCACACGCCCGAGCAGTGGTGCCCCGCCTCTCGGTTCTGGGGCCACCATCTTCGCGCTAAGCTCAGGCCAAGGCCGCTGCGGCATAGCAGTGATCCGAACCAGCGGCCCCGCCAGCAGCCACGCCCTCCGGAGCCTCACGGCGCCCCGGGACCTGCCCCCGGCCCGCAACGCCAGCCTACGTCTGCTCAGCGACCCCCACACCGGGGAACCGCTGGATCGCGCACTAGTGCTTTGGTTCCCTGGTGAGGGACCCCAGAACTCGAACCTCCCGTAGCGCCCATGATCCAGTTTTCCCCCTCCAGGGGTTTTCCTAGGCTGTGCTTTCTACCTGATTCTCATCTCTTTGCCCACGAGGTCCTCAAAGTTTCACGGGTGAGGACTGTGTGGAGTTCCACGTGCATGGAGGCCCGGCCGTGGTGAGTGGCGTCTTACAGGCTCTGGGTGAGTCGCAGGCTCAGGTTTGCCCAGCCTGGCTCTGCCCGTGGACCCAGGGGACCAGCGGCTTCAAGAACCTGGGGCCTTCCCACAGGCAGTGTGCCAGGGTTACGGCCAGCGGAGGCTGGAGAGTTCACCAGGCGGGCCTTCGCCCATGGGAAGCTGAGCCTGACGGAGGTGGAAGGGCTGGCCGATCTGATCCACGCAGAAACCGAAGCGCAGCGGCGCCAGGCCTTGAGGCAGCTGGATGGCGAGCTGGGCCAGCTCTGCCGTGGCTGGGCTGAGACCCTCACCAAGGCACGTGCCCTATTTGTTGATTCCCTGCCTCAAAGACCCCACCTGTTCATCCCCTGCGTGAGAACACCCCACTTATCCATCATTTATTCCCTGCACGAAAGCACCTATGCCCATCTGGTTCCTGGACCTGATACATCAGAGTGGAGTGGGGCTTCCTGGGTGCTCACATCCCTGCCTTCCTCCCTGCCTAGGCTCTGGCCCACGTGGAGGCCTATATTGACTTTGGGGAGGATGACAACCTGGAGGATGGTGTCCTGGAGCAAGGTGGGTTCATCTGGGGTCAGGGTGGAGACGGCTGGCATCCTCAGCTTCCAAAGGCTCCCCTCACTCCCTCCCCTCTGCCTGCTTTCCCCCATCCACAGCGGACAGCCAAGTGCAGGGGCTGGTGTTGGCACTGGACGCACATCTACGAGATGCCAGGCGCGGGCAGCGGCTTCGCTCAGGGGCACACGTCGTGGTCACTGGCCCCCCCAATGCGGGCAAAAGCAGCTTGGTGAACCTACTCAGTAAGTGAAGGTGGATGGGGACTCGACCTCCGTGGGGCGTTGGCCTAGTGCCAGGGGTGGTGAGAGGAAGTGGGAAACAGTCTGGAAGGGATTGGAAAGGAGGAAAGCTCTGTCCCACCAAGGGGTGGTGCCCAAGGGAGGAGCTCGCTTGCCTCTACCCCACCCGCTTCTCCTGACCGCCTCCCTCTAGGCCAGAAGCCTGTGTCCATCGTGTCCCCAGAGCCAGGGACTACCCGTGACGTGCTGGAGATCCCCGTGGACCTGGCTGGGTTTCCCGCGTTACTGAGTGACACCGCAGGGTTGCGGGAGGGCGTGGGGCCCGTGGAGCAGGAGGGCGTGCGCCGAGCCCGTGAGAGGTGGGTGGGCAGGGCTATGGGAGGGGGCTGTGGGGACTCTTCCTCTGCCTTTTCTCCCTGTTGCATTTTGTTGTTGTTGTTGTTTTTCCTCATTCACTAAAGGCTGCTGAGCTTCAACTGGGGGGCCTCAGTGATTCCGTTCTGATTAAATCCTGTTCTCGCGGGCAGCCTCCCCTGCCCGCCCCGCCCCCTCTTCGCCTCCTCGGTGCTGCCACGCCCTGCACTGGGCCGCTCTGCTCCACCTGCTGTGTTAATTGCTGCATTTTGGGGTCAGCTGTGCCCTGCTTCTCTCTGCTCCTCCAGGTTGGGGCAAGCTGACCTCATTTTGGCGGTGCTGGACGCCTCTGACCTGGCCTCCCCCTCCAGCTGCAGTTTCCTAGACACCGTTGCAACCCTGGTAGGAGCCCAGAGCCAGCGCCTCCTGCTGGTGCTGAACAAATCTGACCTGCTGCCGGCTCAGGGCCTGGGCCCCAGTCCTGACCTGCCCCCTCACCTGCTGCTGTCGTGCTTGACCAGAGAGGGCCTGGACAGCCTCCTGGAAGCCCTGAAGAAGGAACTGGCTGCAGTGTGAGTCCCCTCGCCCACCGCCAGCCTCCCCTGACCCAAGTTCAAGTGGAAGCCGAGTCACTGGCTTTGGCCATGTGCTGGCCCCTCAACCTTAGTTTCGATACCTGCAAAATGGGTACAGCCTTACCCCCTTCAAAATGTGCTTGCAAGGTTGGGAGGGACCACCTTCCTGTCTTGTCTCTGGCAGGTGTGGGGATCCATCCACAGGCCCACCACTCCTGACTCGTGCAAGGCACCGGCATCACCTCCAGGGCTGCCTGGATGCCCTTGGCCACTACAAGCAGACGAGAGACCTCGCCCTGGGGGCCGAGGCTCTGCGCGTGGCCCGGAGGCACTTGACCCACCTCACAGGAGGAGGGGGCACAGAGGAGGTCCTGGACATCATCTTCCGGGACTTCTGCGTGGGCAAGTGAGGGGTGGCCCCAGAGCCTTGGGGCGTGTGCCACAGCTCTCCTTCTCCACCCCAGACAGTGCAGCCCACCAGCAAGTTCAGGGTGGCAGGCTCCCAGCAGGTCCCAGGGATCCAGGACTTGGGGCCAGGCTGAGGGGAGTTTGTGTTGGGCACCAGATGCTGGGGTGTCCCTGAAGGGTGGGATGGAGGTGGGACAATCTCAGGGGTCTTTGTTTCATAGTTTTTGTTTTAATTTTTTGCTGGCCTGGGGATGGAACTCAGGCCTCACTTGCTAGGCCAGTGGCCTACCTCCGAGCCACGCCCCCAGCTGCACGGTGTTAATTTATTTTGCAAGCACCCAAGGGGATATGAGAAGGCAAGTCATCCAGAAATGTTTCCACATGGGAATCTCCCCACCTGCCCTCTCCTGAGGTCACAGCTTAATAGTGGATTTCTAGAGCCTCCTCTGCATGTTTGCACCCTTGTGGTTGCACCTATGAGTCAAGTATGGGTTTGTTTGATGGTGCTGGGATGTCACCCCAGGCATGCCAAGCACGTGCTCTATCGGGGAGCTGCACCTTGAGCCTGAGTGTGTGTGTTTTGCATATAAATTATCGTGTTTATTGCTCTCCTTGTTGTCATTCCTGTTTCAGCATAATCTTGAAATTTTGCCTCTTGCAAAGTCTGGGGTCCCGATCCTTCCCCAGGCTTCCTCTTTGTTCCCTCATTCACTTCCTCACTTGGAGCCTGTCTTTGCTGTACGTCAACAATCCCAGCAACTCAGGAGGCTGAGGCAGGAGGATCACAAGTGCAAGGCCAGCCTGAGCAACTTGGCCAGACCCTGTCTCAAAAAAAATAAAAAGGGCTGGGGATGTACTTAGTGGTAAAGTGCTCCTGGGTCCAACCCCCAGAACTGGGGAGGAAGAATTCACTCACTCAGTGAATATGTAAGAGCCAGACTGTACACATCTTTTTAAACAATTTTTTGCAGTACTGGGGATGGAACCAGGCCCGGACTCGTCCATGTGAGGCAAGTGCCCCAGCGCCGAGCTCACCCCCAGCTCCAACCCATTTTATTGAATGTGTATAGCAGCAGAATGCAGTGGGGGTTGGGGTCCAGTTTGACTGATGAGGAAACTAAGGCTAGGGGAGGAAGTGACTTGCCAGGTGTCCCCCAGCCTCGGAGTTGAACACAGATCTGCTGGGCGCCAAGTTCGAGTTTGCCAATGGCCCTCTATTCAACAGAGGGCGTGGCATGTGCTGGGGATACCTTGAGGGACAGCAGGCCTGGTTCCTGCCCTCGTTAAAGGTCAGACGCAGCTCATTCCCGTGAGGTCTGATAGCTTCTGTGTGACCTTGTCATGGAGACCTGACCTGGTCAGGGTCCGGGTGGGGAGCCCTTGGTGCTGTGATCTGGCGAGGGAGAGCCCAAGCAGAGGGCACCACCCGTGTGAGGCCCTGGGCTGGGGACATGGGGGTGTGATCCAGGAATGACGAGATGGCAGGGTTTCTGACGCAGTGACTGCACAGGAGGAGATGGAGGGCCTGATGGGCAGATGTGAGAATTCTGGGGAGCTGTGTGTAACAGTGACCAACCAGCAGAGGGCGCCTTGTCCCAGCACATGAGGGGCCCAGCAGTAAGTCTGTCCTGGAGGATGGGCCTCCACCTGAGGGCAGCATCACAATGGTCAGTTCTCCTCAGATGGACACTGAGTCTCAGATAAGGTCAGGACCTTTTCCAGAATCAGAAAAAGATCTCTATCTCCAGTGCAGGAAGATGGGAAGACGGATTCTCCAGTTTAAGGGGCATGTGAGCAGAGGTTTGGAGGCATCCAGGGGAGACAGAGCGCAAGGAAAAGATCTCTAGGAGACCCACAGACTTCCCAACCACCCAGCGGAGAGGGACTCTGTCCCCCTATTGCCTCACGGGCTTTATTGCAGTGTGGCTATTTGTTAGTTGATTTGTTTGTTCCAAGAGTTGGGGAGGCTGAGGCAGGAGGATCATAAGTTCAAGGCCAGCCTCAGCCACTTGCGAGGCCCTAAGCAACTCAGCAAGACCCTGTCTCAAAATAAAAAGAGCTGGGGTGTGGTCCAAGGGCAAAGCTCCCTTGGGTTCAATTCCCCATACAAACAACTTCTAATGGCAAAATAAATCATTTTTAAAAAAAGTTGGGGTGACTCTGGGGGGGAAAGGCTACCATCATGAGCTGGATCCTGGATATCATTATTATGTCCCCTTTTCAGGTAAATAAACTGAGGCCCAGAGAAGAAAAGCAGTAATGAGGGTCCTGGGGCCAGGGGTGTGGCTCAGTGGGAGAGCTCGCCCAGCGCCCACGAGGCCCTGGGTCCCGTCCCGCACAATAACAGCAACACAGGTCCAGGGGGGTGGGCTCAGAGGGCTTCCAGGAGGGGCGAGTGGGGCCTGGGCCCCGTGGGCGTGGAGACGCTCTGGCAGGATGCTGGCCCCGCCCACCACCCTCATCCCACACAGGGGCCTGGCACACAGCTGGACAGAGGTCCTTGGCCACAGTCCCTTTTTTCCAAGAAGGGTGAGGCGGCTTGTGGGAAGCAGCCGTGGGGGTTATTTATAGAGGTTGTAGGAAATCCCCAAAGAGTCAGCGCCTCACCCAGTGGCTGGACCTCAGGGTCAGGGATCTGCCATTTGCTCCCTGCTGGGTACTCAGCCCCCATCTGGTCCCCAGACAAGCAATAGGCTGGAAAGGAGGAGGGATGGGGATAGGATCCCCAAAGAGGAAGCAAGGGCCATCTCTGGGGCATTAATGGGGGCTGTCTGGAGGAGGAGGTTCTTGTGCTGGGCCTCATAGAAAGAGGGGGCAAGGAAAAGTCATTCCGGGCAGAGGACACTGCCTGCGTTAAGCTTAATGTCTTAAGTCAGAGAATTAAATATCTGGGAACCCCAGAGGGAAGGGGTGTACTGATTCTGGGGTGGGGGGGGCACAAAAGGGCTGAGGCACTAGACTTCGTTCCAAGGGTAATGGGGAGCCATGGGAGGTGTGTGAGCTGGAGAGGGACTTGGCCAGATCCCATGATAGAAGGATCCCTCTGGACCAGGACAGGAGCCCTGGTGGAGGCAGAGGCTGAGGTATAGGTTTGCAAAAGCCAGAGCAGAGCCGGGTCCTGGGCCAGAGACCTGGACCTGCGTGCCTGGAGAACTTAGGAGTATTTTATTTGTTTGCTTGTTTTTGAGACAGAGTCTCACTTGCTGCCAGGCTGGCCCTGAAATTCTGGGTTCAAGGAATCCTAGTGCCACTGTGTCTAGCTTGAGAATTACGATCCTACCCATTTATTGATGAGAAAAATGGAGGCTGATTGACTGAACCAGGATGGAACCCAGGAATGGGGACCCCACACCAGTCCTGCGGTTGCTGGGCCCGGCTGCATCGGCGCCTCCCGGAACCGGCCGTGCAGCATGCTTAGGACAGTGACGTCCCATTTCCTTGGGGCCTCCAGACCCGCCAGCCTGGCCCCGCTGGCCCCCTGCCCTGCGCTGGCCCGGCCCCAGCAGGGCGTTTCCGGCAGCGACCTGCTCTGCCTGCATTTCCGCATCCCGGAAATATCGGTCCCTTGTCCCTCCCGACCAGCCTGCCCCAAGCGTGGGGCTGCCAGCCCTGGCTCCCGTGACTCGTCCCTCTGCCCAGGGTCCCCGGGGAGTGGAGGGACAGACTAAGAATCTGAACTGCACTTTTTAGACGTCTCGCCCTGGATGGCGTTTGCGTTGTCCCCTGGAGTTTTCGTTCTTAGGAATCAAGTCTCAGGAAGGGGCTGCGGTGCAGGGAGGGGCCGGGCAGGGGACGCCTTCCCAGGTCTCTGCCCGCGGCAGGTGCTCATGGCTTTCCTGTTCCCTCCGGGGTCCTGGGTGCCATCCCGGGCCTGGGGTGCCGTCCCCAGCCCCACACATGAATGAATGAACGAATGAAATAAGGGTGTTGTGTTCATCTACAACTAAAAGAAAGCCCGTCTGCTTTTAAAAAGATACTAAATGTCCCTGCGATGCTGTCCCAGCGCGGGCTCTGTGGCCCTGTCCTTATGCTCTGTGGCCCTGTCCTTATGCTCTGTGGCCCTGTCCTTACGCTCTGTGACTGTGATCCTGCTTTGTCTCTTCACATGCAAAGATGCCTGTGCTGGTCCCTGGGGTTCGGTCCAGGTTGCAGGGTCCTCAGACCTGGGACCCTGGAGAGGGGCCTCTCCATCTTGCGTCTCTCTACTCTTTCCTTCCTGGTGGCCTGTGGCGCCTTTCAAAGCAGAAATCAGGACGCGGGAGTCTTTGCAGGGATTTGCTAAATTTATTAAGTGCACTAGTCTCATAATGTCCCCAGGCAGGGCTGGGTGTGGAGGGGAGGGAAGGGGTGCGCTACTCACTGGCCCTGGTGGATCCTCACCCCTGGACCAGGCTCCCCCTCACAAGGGGAGCCTGGAAACTCTCATGGGGCGGGGGCAGCTAGAAACTCTCAAGGCGGCCTGGAAACTCTCAAAGGGTTGGAGGTGAATGGCTTCCTGTTCTCACCTCCTGGTCCAAGCGCTGGGAGATAAGGAAGTTGGTGGGGGTGGGACACAGGGCTGTGCAGATTGCAGAGTGACACTGTGGTGCCTTGGCCCCTGGGGTAGGGCAGCAAGTGAGTATAAAGGGGACATGCACTGTGGGGGCTGCGTGGTAAAGTTATTGCTCTGTGACATCATCCATGTGTGTGTGACATTGCTGCATCTGTGTGATGTCATCGTGGACTTTCTGTGGAACATCGTCCCTGGCTTTGTGACACTGCGGCTGCAGCTGTGTGTGACGTCACCGTCGAGTCTAGGGGTGCGGTGTGGGGCTGGGAGAGGCTCTGGGGGCGTGTGAGGGGGCCACCTGGCCGCAGCCCCGGGCCCTGGGACGTGGGCGAGAGCATCCTCTTTGTGTTGTCCCCAGGCAGGGGGGCCGGGCGCCCTGCAGTCCTCAGGCCTCGGCTTCCTCAGCCGCTAAAGCAGGAGAGGGAGGAACACATGGTCAGACATTATACAGATGTAGAAACTGAGGTTCAGAGAGGCCGTCTCATGAGCACCGAGCCTCAGCTACAGCCTGTCTGACTGTCCCGATGTTCTCGGCGCCTCAGGGGACACTGACCAGAGCTCCCGCCCACCGCTACACGGACCCCTGATGCGGGGCGTCGGCCTCCCTCTAACCCACACAGAATGGACCCAGGGCCTGACCCCTACCCATTCCCAGAAGAGTTTTCTTTTTTTTTGTTTGGGGTACCAGAGATTGAACCCAGGGGCACTCCACCACTGAGCCACATCCCCAGCCCCTTTTTTTTTTTTTTTTATTTAGAGACAGGGTCTCACTGAGTTGCTTAGGGCCTCGCTAAGTTGCTGAGGCTGGCTTTGAACTCGAGATCCTCCTGACTCAGCCTCCCAAGTGCTGGGATTACAGGCATGCGCCACTGTGCCCGGCCCAGAAGAGTTTTCTATGCCTGCCCCTGCTCACATGCCATCCATGGCTCCCCAGTGCCAATCCTAGAGGCCTGGCATTCAAGGTTCCGCATCCTCTGCCTCTGCCAGGCCTCCCCTGTAGGGACTTCAACCCTGCCAAAGTCCCAACAATTCCAAGAGGCTTCCCATGGCTTCCGCCCCCATGCCCTCCCCCACTGCCTGCACGAGCCACCTCCACCTCGCTGTCTGGAATGCCCTTCCCCCTCCCGGGCCTGGCAGAGCTTCTCCTGCGGGGTCAGGGGCTGGCGAGAGGCTGTTTCCTGGTGGGGGAGGAGGGGGCTGCAGCCAAGTCCTGCTTCCGCTGCCCCCTCCCTTCCTTCCCTGGCTCTTCCCCGGGGGCCCCGTGGCCTCACGTTCCTTGGCTGGCTCTGGTTCCCTGGCTCCAGGCTCCCTTCTCGGCCAGGTCACCCCGCTCTTGGCCAGCCTGCAGCCCTACATCCTCCGCCCATTCCTGCGCCAGCTGTGGGCGAGGCCCAGCGCTGGCCGTCCTGGCCTGCCCGACTGGTCCAGGCTCCGTGGCTTGTCCCACAAAGTGACCAGAGGAAGCTATGAATGATGGGGTGGGTCCAGTCCCAGTTCTGCGCACAGTCCTCTCAGGGTCCTCAAAGTCCCTGTGCAGCCACACTGGGATTTTCTTTTCTCTTCTCTTCTCTTCTCTTCTCTTCTCTTCTCTTCTCTTCTCTTCTCTTCTCTTCTCTTCTCTTCTCT
>JAJEJO010049783.1:650270-693409 GCA_020662805.1 Glaucomys volans
CTCCTCTCCTCTCCTCTCCTCTCCTCTCCTCTCCTCTCCTCTCTCTTTCTCTCTCTCTCTCTCTTCCTGTCCCCCCCATCTCTCTTTCTCTCTTAGTTTTGTGGTGTGGGATGGAACCCAGCGCCTTGAACCCACCAGACAAGCACTCTACCACTGAGCTGCACCCCCAGTCCTTCGTACTTTATCCTTTTTTTT
Organism: Glaucomys volans; assembly: GCA_020662805.1. NCBI lineage: Eukaryota > Metazoa > Chordata > Mammalia > Rodentia > Sciuridae > Glaucomys > Glaucomys volans. The sequence continues at coordinate 650,466 of JAJEJO010049783.1, forward strand.
TTTTGGAACCTGGGACTGAACTCAGGGGCACTTCACCACTGAGCTATGTCCCCAGCCCTATTTTGTATTTTATTTAGAGACAGGGTCTCACTGAGTTGCTTAGGGCCTTGCTAAGTTGCTGAGGCTGGCTTTGAACTCACGATCCTCCTGACTCAGCCTCCCAAGTGCTGGGATTACAGGCGTGCACCACTGCGCCCGGCTTCGTACTTTATCTTGAATCAGGGTCTCACTAAGTGCTGAAGCTGGCCTTGAACTTGCGATCCTCCTGCCTTAGCCTCCCAAGCGCTGGGATTACAAGAGTGTGCCACTGTGCCCGGCTGGCAATTGTGTTTCTTAAAAACATGGGAATAACTGCATCTCCAGAGAACACTCAGTTTCACCAAGTGGAGCTGCACTTGTCTTCAATAAAAAATGACTTTAAAATGTCCAGTATAAAAACAAGAACAAGCTCAGGGCTGGCGGCGTGGCTCAGCTGCAGACTGCTCGTCTGGAATGTGTGAGGCCTGGGGTTCAATCCCTGGGACCAAAAAATCCCAATCCCAGACCTTGCACCCAAGTGTAGCCGTGCTGGGCCCCGGGTACGGGGTCTGCCCTTGCTTTGTGAACAGGGGATCCCAAAAGGGTCTGGTGGGTGTTGAAGGCTGATTAGCAACAGTGGGGAATCTCTCAAGGCTCAGAAGGAATCAAAGTGGAAGAGGAACCAGTTGTCTGGGTGCCTGGGGTTCAGGCTGGGCCTCAGACCTGGTCTGAGGTGCATCAAAAGGTTGGATTTTCAAGTTCAAGAACAACCTGGCAACTTAGCTGTCTTGATGATGATGATGAGGAGGACAATGATAAGAATAATAATAACTTTTTGAAAGGCAGGGTATTTAGAGCCAGGTGCAGTGGTACACACGTGTAATGCCAGAGGCTCAGGAGGCTGAGGCAGGAGGATTGCAAGTTCGAGGCCGGCCTCAGCAATTTAGCAAGGCCTTATCTCAAAACATAAAAAGGGCTGGGGATGGAGCTCAGTGGTAGAGCACCCTGGATTCAAAATAATAATAAAACAAATAAATAAAAAAATAAAAAAGGAAAGAAAGAAAAAGAAAAGCAAGGCTGGGTATTCCAGGCCAGGCGGGGCGTGTGAGGCCAGAGGACCAGGCTGGGCAATGAAGCGAGACCCCCTTTCAAAAACAAAGAAACAAAAGGCCACTGAGAAGCTGAGGCAGTGACTCATCACAGTGAGCGGCTGAGCCTGGTGGGACCCGGAGGGTCATCCACCCTCGCAGCCCCTCTCTCAGGGGAAGACCTGGGCCAGAGGCCCTTCCTGCTGCCCTGGGGAGACGCGGACAGGCCCAGGCTGAGTGCGCATTGTTTTCTGGGTGGGGGACGTCACTTGGGGTAAACAATGTCAAGAGCTTCCCCGGTTCTCAGCTGAGGCCGGACGGTCCTGGGCCGGGAGCCCAGTCCTGTGCGTGACCCAGCTGGGGCCTCAGTCCCCTCCTCTGAGAAATGGGGATAATAATAGACCCTTCTTCCTTGCCACCAGGGCTCTGGGCCAAGGTGAGGAGGGAAGTCGTGTCTGCAGGCGCTGGCGCAGAGGGTCCCCCAGGCAGGGTGCAGGGCTGGCTCACCGTCTGAGGGGCTGAGCAGTGGAAACGGGGTGCCTGGGGAGCCCTCGAATACCGTGAGGCCATCGGGGACCAGGATGGGCCACCGTGGGGTCCAAGGCTCCTGGGCCTCAGGTCCTAAGCTGCACTGGGCACGCCCGTCCCTGGCTCCCTGGCTCCCTGGCTCCCTGGCCCGTCACGGGTGTGACGTGGCCCTGAGCCGCAGGAGAGGCGACCTGGAGGGAGCACAGGGTGTTCTGGGGCAGTGGCCTGAGTCACCTTCCCTGTGACGCATGCATAGGGGTCATCCAGCGGATGACTGGGCCTAAGACCAGGGGAAGGGGACACAGGCACTGGGCGGTGACCCAAGCATGTGCCGGATGCCCTGGACCCTTGCTCTGGGCCTGTGTGGACAGCACTTTACAGTTAGCAGAGCATTTCCACTCTGGCTTTTGCAGAGGCAGAAGTGAGGCCAGAGGCCACCGTCCTGGCTCCCTCTTCTCCAGTTAGCTTCCCTGTCCCGGGGCGGGGGGCAGCCTCTGGACCTCTTCGAGGCTGTTCCTGCCCCCCTTTCTTGCCCTGAGGCCGGCTCCTCCCTGCCCCTCAGGACAGACCCCCTCCTCTCCAGGGACCTGGGTCTGTGCAGCATGTCGCCCAGGGCACATGCGTGCCCTCTCTCTGCCCCATTTTCCCACCTAGAAAGGGGCAGAGAGTAGCTCATGGACAGGGAGGGCGGCGAGATGGGGTGCATCCACCGTGCCGGGTGCCGAACTGCCCAGAGTCCCAGAAGGGGCCGGGCGACGGCAGCCTCTTGTCTGATCGCGGCTCGTTCCTAGTGTGTGTGGCCCGCTACTCAGGGGATGTCCTAAAGACAGAACTGGGGGTGCCTTGGTTCCTGCGGGGCCCTCCAGGTCCAGCACAGGACCTGGTATACAGTAAGTGCTCAATTACGGAAGAAGAAAATGTGAAACCAGCCTCCCCCAAGCCTGCCCAGCAGCTTACCTGGACGGGATTGCAGGGTTGCCTGAAGGGGACCTCTGGGACTCCAGGATCCTCTTCTTGAAGTCCTCCAGGCTAGCTGGGTCTGTGGAGACGGGAGGGGTCAGGCTTGACCTGCGTCCTAGCAGCCCCCACCCCGGGCTGGGGACGGGCTCCCTCATGAGGGCACAAGGTGGCCCTTCCCTCTGTCACTCACCAATGGGCTGGGGCTGGGGGACGGGGCCCACAGGTCTCGGTATGGGGATCGACTGCGACTGTGGAGAGAAGGGTGAGGGAGGTGACCTACCCGGGGGGCCTGACCTCCAGTCCAGGGAGGCTCTTTCCCCTCGAGGCCCTGGAGACCTGGGTCTCTGAGGTCCTTCCGGGGCAGGTCAGGGACCTCCATGTAGTAGACACAGCAGTAGGAGACGTACAGCCCCTGCACCCCCAGGGCCCTCAGGTCGCCTTCCTTGGCGGTCCCAGAGACTCGTGCTACAGAGCTGGGCTGCCCAGCCCCTCGCAGCCTAGGCACCCGCTGTGACCCCAGCTGAGCTCACCCACCTGCCCTGGCCCCCCAGACACAGCTGACCGACTCTGGTGAGGAGTCGATGCCGGTCCTAAATGCCGTCCCTCCAGCAACCCCTGGACCCTGCAGTCCAGCCAGCTCTGAGCTCAACGCCCCCAGATCCAACCCACATGTCTAGGGGAGCCCAGTCCCGACAGCCCCTGGGCCCAGCTCTATGAGAAGCCAACCCAAGCCCGCTCCGCAGTCCCCCGACACTAGCCCTAACCCTTCCCTGACCCTGGCCAGCGTGAAGGCCGCCTGTAACCCTGAACCGGACCCCCCTCCACTCCTAACCCTCTCCCAACATCCTTCCTAATTCCCAACCCGGCCCCGGCCTGAAGCCAATAGAATCCACATTCACACATCACCACCAGGGTCCCCCAAACCTCGATCTCCATCCACCCTCGGGGATTCAACTCCACCCCATCCCAGGGCGACTGCAACTCTAGATTCATCCCCCACCCAAACCAGACCCAGCGGCCACCCCACCTCCACCTCTGGGATCAAACTGTCCCCTCGGGCCATGCCCATCCCCTTCCAAACTCTCCCCATCCCTGCTCCAGGGGAGTCCTCTCCCACCCAACCTGACAGGTCAGCCAACCTCAAACCCAGTTCCAAATTCAAGTTCAAGGTTACCACCAACTTGAGGTCTGGACAAAACTCCCAGGGCCGACTGGGGTGGGGGGGGAGGCGGCAGCCCCACCTACCTTGGCCTTGAGGCAGGTGTCCAGGGCCGAGATTCTGACATCCACCTGCATCTTCAGCTGCTCCACCTCCCGCTTCTTCTCCGCCAGCTCCTTGGCCAGGCTGTCCCTCTCCTTGCGCAGCGCCGCCTTCTCCTCCAGCGCCAGCTTGGTCTGCTGGGCACACTCGGCCTGGAGCTTGGCCTCGCGGGCCTGGGCCTCCTTCTCTGCCTTCTCCTTAGCCTCCTGACTGGCTCGCAGCCCCTGCTCGGTCTCCAGCTTCTGGCGCTGGAGGTCCGAGTTCTCGCGGGCCACGCGCTCAATGCCCGCCCGCAGGCCCCGGGCCAGCTCCTCCACCTTGGCGCTCATGAGGCTGGGCATGTTGTCGCAGCTTCTCCGGATGGCGGCCACTTCGGAGCCCAAGGGGTGGTAACTCAGGCTGTAGGACAGGGGCAGGGAGTCGAGGGTGCGCGGGAGGATGGAGTCCTTCCACAGGTTGCGCAGGTCCGCCTCGAACTTGTCCTTGTCCAGCGGGAGGCACAGGGCCTGCACCTTCTGCAGCCGGTCCTCGGCCAGCTGGTGCTCCTGCTGGTGCTGCGCCAGGGCCTTCCCGCAGTTGGCCAGCTGCTCCTCCGACATGCGCCTGCCCACCAGCAGGGCCTCCTTGTCCTTGGTGCAGACGGCCTTCTCCTTGGCCATCTCCATCTCCAGCGTCTTGGTCTTCTGGTCCCACATGAGGAGCAAGGCTGCAGGGACAGGGGGAGACCCAGCAATCAGGAGCTGCCTGAGCCTGCGTGGAGCCCCTCCCGCCCAGGCCGGCCGCTCACCCTCGCAGCTCCTGTTGGTCTCCTTCAGCTGCTGTTGGCACTGCTGTTCGCTCAGGATGATGGCCGCCATGTAGCTCAGGTTGTTGACGTAGGTGACCTGCCCAGGAGCGGGCAAAACAGGACAGGGCTCAGACCCGAGGCTGCCCAGACCCAGAGGCCTGGGTGAGCCACATTCTCAAGTGCACGGTGCCTTTAGAGGAGACCTTGGTCTGATCAAAGAATTCTAAGGTGGCGGGCATGGAGTTCACACAGCATGCGCAAGGCCCTGAGTTTGAGTCCCAGCTCCAGAAACACAAAAGGTTTTTATAGCTGGGAGCGGTGGCACACGCCTGTGATCCCAGCAGCTCTGGAGGCTGAGGCAGGAGGATCACAAGTTCAAAGCCAGCCTCAGCCTTATCGAGGCCCTAAGCAACTCAGTGAGACCCTGTCTCTAAATGAAATACAAAAAAGGGCTGGGGATGTGGTTCAGGGTTAAGGGCCTCTGGGTTCAATCCCCGGTACCAAAACCAAATGAAAGAAAGAAAGAAAAAGGTTTTTAGCATTCACACTGGTCAACCACATAAAGGGAAGAAGTGGAGAGGGGCTAGGGAAGAGTTTCTTACAGTTACAAAAATGGTCAGCCGGTTAAGTTCTCACTGTGCACTGTGGCACAGTAGGTGGCTACAGTTAACCGTCATCTGTCCTCTACTTCACAGTAGCTGGAAGAGAGAATTTGAATGTTCCCAGCAGAAAGAAATGACAAGCCCTCCAGGTGATGGGAATGCCAATCACCCGACTCCATCATGGCGCAGGGCGCGCACCCCACGACAGGTTTGATCATGAAGTGTCAATTGAAAATTGTCAAAAGGAGGACGGAACCAGGTTCTGGTACATGCTAATACCCAGAACGCATTTAAACCCTTCTAGACATCAGTAACAAAGAAACCCAATAAAAGGCAGGACAAGGATCTGGGTGGACATTTCTCCCAAGAAGATGCACAAACAGTTGTCTCTCCAGCACAGGGAGTGAGGCTCAGCAGGATCTGAGGGAAATGCAGTCAGAGCCCCAGTGAGGATCAACCTGTGGCACTCGCCTGTCCTCCGGCCACCCGGGAGGCTGTGGCAGGAGGATCGCGAGTTCAAGGCCAGCCTGGGGGACTTAGTGAGACCCTGTCTCAAAATAAAAACTAAAAACTGCTGGGGTGTGGTACTTCCTTCCTGTGGGAGCAAGTGACAAGAGGGGCCAGGCTCTGCTTCCCAGACACACCCAGGACACCAAGGGCACCCTGAGCCTGGTTCCTCAGTGGTGCCTGTGGGGTGGACGCACCCTGAGACACACCCTGAGTGACAGCCGCCTTTCCCTGCAGTCTCCGGGCCAGAAACACAGTTGCATTTACAGAGAATCTAAGAAATCTCAACACAGAGACACGGCAGTGTTTGATGAGAGAGAGGGAAGTGTCAATCATCCTGATCCACCACTGCCCACCGTAGGTCTGCACAGAATCATCACACCGGATCCCCGAATAGTAAGTACGCAGAGTAGGTGCCAATTTAAAAAGTTAAAATGAAAGAAAGAAATTTTAAGGAATATCACATTTCCTAGCACTACCGGGATGGGGTGCAGGGGACCAAGATTCACACTCACCAGGACAGGGTGCAGGGGGGTGGGGTGAGGCGGGAGGCCAGCCTGCCACCCAGGGGCCCAGAATCCTTGCCCAAGGCCTGAAGGGCTCTAGGCAGGAGGAATGTGTCAACTCAGGAAAAACGCACAGAACAGGAAACAGGTTGTCTTCACATTTTAAGGTTTGGGGCCGGGATGTTGCTGGGTGGTAGGACACGTGCCTAGCAGAGGTGGGGTGCTGGTTCAGTCCCCGGCGACAATAAATAAATAAACAAGAGGAATTTAAATATCCTGAGTCTCGGGCACCTCGTATTTTCCATGGGGGAGCCCAGGTCTTGGAATGTCGATTCCTGGGATGACCAAGTCAGGGGGTCCACTCCCGCCGCAGGGGCTGCTGTATTGGGGTGTCTAAGAGGAGCCTGCTTCATTCTGGGAGTCTGAGGGAGACACCCTGCCCCAGGAGTCAGGTGGGGACAGTGCCCTGCCCTGGGACTCTGTGGGGCACACAGTCCTACCTGGGGGTTCCAGGGAAGCTCCATCCTTGGAGTCTGAGGGGAAACCACTGCAGGGGCCTGTGGGGACCCAAGGGGAACCCGCCCTGCCTGCCTGACCACTGTGGGGTCAGTGCTCTGGCCTGGGCTCTGAGGGGCAGACACAGCTGTCCTGGAGGCTGAGGGAGGAGGCTGGGCCCTGGGGGCCTGGTGGGGTCCATTCCCATGGGGGGTGGTGGACAATGTAGCCTGTCCCAGGAGAGGGAAGAGGGGACCCTGGAGGTCTGGGGAGCTGCTGTCCTAGTGCAGAGGGCATGGCCCGGGCTCCGTGCCCCTGGGAGGCCTTTTCTTCTCCCTGCCCAGCCCCAGCCGGACAGGACACTTCCTGGAGGGACACGATTGTTGTCCCCAGTCAGCCTTCCCTCACCCGGCCCCCCGCACCTCTCACCCCCTGCAGCAGGGGTCTCAGGACACCCCCACGCCACCTCCCTTCAGCGTTTGGGGTGAGCGGGACGCCCTGGAGGACGCAGCTGTGAGAGTGCGGCAGTGGCCGCTGTGTGTCCATGGCCACCTGGAGGAGCAAGGCAGCCAGAGCCCCACGGGACCCCACCCAATGGCTGCAACCGTCCTGGGTGCCGCCTGACTCTGCCCCTTGTGGAACCTGCTTCCTCTCGGGCCTCCGTTTCCCACCTCCGAAGGCTGTGGAACCTCCCGACTCCCGGCAGTCAATGTGAGGTGGTAGTTTGGAAGCAGACACCAGCAGAAGGCAGAGGGGAGCCATTTGCACACGTGGGTATCGCCTCCGTCTTTTGCAGTGCTGGGGATGGAACCCAGGACCTCGGGGTGCAGGGCAAGTGCCCGCCACTGAGCTGCACCCACAGCCCCGTTTGTGCCTGTTCACACAGAGGAAGATCTGGTGCTCTGAGTCACCTTCAGCCCACTGTCTGCAGCCGGGGGGATGGCGCCACATCTTAGGCACTTTATGGATTTCAAGTCACTGGCTCGGGGCTGCCAGCGTGCGGGATGCACCGCGGAACGTGAGTTCCAGACAGGCAGTGCTGTGGTCTGGACCACGGCCTGTTCCCTTGTACTGAGAATGTCCCGAATGGAGCCATGTTGAGAAGTGGGACCTCTGGGAGGTGATCAGGCCACCGGGCTCTGCCCTCGTGAGTGATCCATGCACTCGGGGAGAAGTGGGTCAGGTCTTGGAGAGCGCCTGGTGTGGAAGCAGCTCTCTCCAGCACACTTGCCCTGGGACGCCCTGCGTGCCATGACGGGGCAGAAGGGCTCCTCAGAGGCCAGGTGTCTCAGATCTTGGACTTCCCAAACTCCAGGACCAGGAGCTAAACGGACCTGTGTGTGTGTGTGTGTGTGTGTGTGTGTGTGCAGCGGGGATGGAACCCAGCGCTTTGTTTTTGAGATAGGGTCTCATTCGGTTGCCCAGACTGCTGGAGACTACAATCGTCCCCCACTTTTTTTTTTTCCAGCACTAGGAATAGAACCAGGGTGCTTAACCACTGAGCCACATCCCAGCCCCCCTTTTTTTTTTTTTTTTTTTTTTTGGTGTGGAACCAGGGATTGAACTCAGGGACACTCGGCCACTGAGCCACATCCCCAGCCCTATTTTGTATTTCATTTAGAGACAGGGTCTCACTGAGTTGCTTAGGGCCTCGCTAAGTTGCTAAGGCTGGCTTTGAACTCGTGATCCTCCTGACTCAGCGTCCCGAGTCGCTTGGATTATAGGCGTGCGCCACCGCGCTCGGCCCAGCCCTTTCTGTTTTGTATTTTGAGGCAGGGTCTCACTGAGTTGCTGAGGCTGACTTTGAACTCATGATCCTCCTGCCTCAGCCTCCTGAATTGCTGGGATTACAGGTGTACAACCACTGTGCCCCAATTAAACATCTTTTTTAAAAAATTCTTTAGGACCTTTATTTCTCTCTCTCTCTCTCTCTCTCTCTCTCTCTCTCTCTATCTATCTATCTATCTATCTATTCATTTATTTATATGTGGTGCTGAGGATTAAACCCAGGGCCTTGCATGTGCTAGGCAAATGCTCTACTGCTGAGCCACCGCCCCAGCCCCATGATTAATTTTTTTAAGGGGTAAGGGTACACTCATATGTTTTTAGAAAGGCGCTGTGCACCCACGGGGGCTGCTGGCACAGAACCATTTTGTGAGTGTGCCCGTCTTGCTGCTGAGACCCAGGCTCAGGGAGGGAATGACCGTGCCCGGGTCCCCAGGCCATCTGTCACCTACCCGCTCCGTGTTGCACTGGCGGAAGCTGGCGTTGATGCGGTCCAGGTCGCGGCGGGCGCCCAGCAGCATCTGCATGATGTTGTCCTTGGTGCGCGTGGTGATGTTGAGGTCCTTGGTCAGGTTGGCCTGGGAGGCCGACAGCCCCACCACCTGCTGGTACAGCTCCTGGGTGCGCTTCTGGGCCTCCTTCAGGCTGGCCTCGGTGCCCACGTGCACGTTGCTGTAGACCATGAAGAGCACCAGGCCCAGGATGACCAGGAACTGGATGAGCGACACGAAGAGGAAGAAGTAGCGCAGGTAGTACCAGCAGCCGTGGGAGCTGTCCCCCGCCCGGGAGTAGGCCCCGCGGGGCTCCAAGGCCAGACCCATCGCTCCCAAGGCCGCCGCGCTGCACCCGCTCGCCTGGCTGCCCGGCCGCTGCGCAGGGGAGTGTTTATATTACTCCTCTTAATACTTCCTCTGCCTGGCTCCTTCCTGGCCAGGAGGAAATGGGGGCTCTGGTTATCACAACACTCCCACCCGGACTGTGAAGGGCTGGACAGCCGGGAGGCCACGCACAGCCTCTCTGATGGATGCTGGGTGGGGCACCGGCGGCTGACTGGGCTTCCTCGGCCTCTCAGACCCTCGGTCTCCCCGGCCCTTCTCGGTGCCAGTACCCTGCTGTACCTCCTGGTTTGGCCGTGCCAGGCCCGCCGCCGCGCCCATTGTGCAGAGGGGAAAACTGAGGCACGGGGAGAAGGGATGGCCCCGGGCCTGGCTGTTGGCTTATGGAGCTGGGCTTTCCTTCCACCTGGCCACAGAGACATGCCCTGCTGGTAGAATGGGACACGACCCTCAGCCTGGTGCTTAGCCAGGCTTGGCCCCCAGTATCTCAGTGAGTGGGGGATGCTCAGTGCTGGGCAGCCTGTGGCTGGGAGGCTGAGGGCCAGCCTGAGACACTGGCCTAGCCATTGTGGCCACTCCTCTCATCTCCTGCTCACAGCATTTGGGGACCCCATGAGATGGGGCATGGATGTGGGGTTAAAGTGGGGTTGAGCTTCCTTCCTCCTGATGCTCAAAACCCCATGGGGGCTTTCTGGGGTCATTGTGGGTCAATGCCCACCCAGGCAGACATGGAGGGGATTTCAGGATCTATGAGTGAAGGATTCTGGGTATGCCCTCCCCAGGAGCTCCAGGGAATTTGCCTGGAATTCCTTCTCTGCTTGCTCCATGCTGACTGAGGCCAGGGCCCCCCTGAAAAGACGTCAGTCAGATCCAGGCCCGGCCACCAGTAGCCCAGCTGTGGGAGGCGGGTTGAGGTACACACGGGCCAGGAGGTGTCAGAGCCAACGGGAGGGACGAGGAGCTGGGAAGGGGCCTGGACTCTGGACAGATGACAGCAGTGCCATGCCCGTGGGGGACGCAGCAGGGGAAGCTGTATGTGGGGACCCATTTCCCCAACAGCCAAATGGGTGGGGGTCCTTGGCTGCGGGGAGGGGTCCTCCAGCGTGGTTCTCAGTGAGGCGGGTGTTGGGTTGGGATGAAGGAAGTTCCCAGGGGTGGGCAGGAAACCCCTATCTGACCTTTGGCCTTTGCAGCTACCCGGTGGTTCCTGGTTCCGGACCCTTCCCAGCCAGCAGCAGAGGGTGGAGGAAGGAGGGTCGGGGGCTGCAGCTGGTGCCCAACCAGCTTTGTCTCCAGGTTGGCCAGGCCCACCCAGAGCCCCCCAGAGCAGGGTGGGAGGAAGAACATCCTCAGTGAGGGGGTGAGGGGGCGATGTGGCTGAGTGAACAGGGGGACATGTGGGCTCTGCCCTTAGGTTCTGGCTGTGCCACCTACCAGCTGTGTGACCTCAGACAGGTGACTTCCTTTCCTGGGCCTCAGTTCTGTCCTGTCTAGAGGAGACAGCACAGCCAGCTGAAGCCTTGACCCCGGCTGGCACATGCTCAGCCCTAAAGGACGGTGCTATTTTTTTAAGTGCAAGGGACTGAACCACAAGCTCATAGGATCTGTAACCCCAGGGATCATGCCTGGTGTCTGATGCCAGATGGAGGAATTGAGGCACCGTCCCAGTCCCAAGATGCTGGTGCCCTAGGCCTGTGGGAGCTCAGGAGGAAAAGGAGTTGGCAGAGTTGGAATATGGGTGATAAGGGCTCAGTGGAGGAGGTCAACACCAGGGCCAATGCCAGGTGTGCTCTTAAAATCTTGACATTCTTCATGATCTGACCAGGGTGTTGCGTATGTGTGTGTGAAAGTGAAGTTCAGCTAACAAGGAAAAAGAAAGGCAACCTTGAACTCCCAGAAAATCAAAAAGTCAATCTAGACCTGCCCTGCTGGTGCTAATGTGCTATAATTTGGGGGCAATTATCACAGTGTAAGAACCAGAGTTTTATTTTTATTTGTTTAGGTTTTTTGTTTTCTGAAACAGGGTCTTCCTGTGTTGCTCAGGCTGCTCTTGAACTCCTTGGATCAAGCAATCCTCCTGCCTCTACCAGTAGCTGGGGTTACAAGTGCACATCACCATACTTGGCTTCAAACAAGAGTTTTATTTCCTTATTTATGGGTTTGTTTGCTTATTTATTTGTTATGGTACTGGGAATTTAACCCAGGGTCTCACTCATGCTAGGCAAGTTCTCTACCACTGAGCCACACCCCAGCCCTGGAGTTTTAAATACACGTATTTAAAAGTATTCTTTTATTTGTATCAAGCTTGAAAATAATATTCTATTATCTTTTGGCAATTTAATCTCATACCTTCGATTTGTAATGTTTCTATTTGAATAACTTATTTTAATATAGATTCTTTTGAACAGAAAAGGAAATGATAAGCCTTCCTTCTTTAAAATCTGTCTATCTCCCCCTCCACCCCCCAGGGCTGGGGACTGTACCCAAAACCCCGGGGATGCTGGGTGAGCACTCTGCCACTGAGCCACTTCGCCAGCCTGAGATCTAGAGATTTCTTTTGTTGGTTTAGGTTTCCACCACACATTACCATGATAATTACGGATGGTTGTTTAGATTGTTTCTTAAGGTTCTTTTTGTTTGTTTGAATGCAGAAGAGAAGATTTGAAATCAAATCTCTGCAAATGAAATTGCCTGGTCTCAGTGCCGGCTTGTTGCATTTTGATAGCTGTCACCAATCTGTCCTTCAGAGATGTTTCCATTCGCACCCCTGCCAGCAGTGTCTAAAATTCCTAAAAATAGACTTTCTGAAAATGTGCTGCCTGTGTCCCCGCCAGATCACTCCAGAGGGAAGGAGGTGAGCCCTGGACGGAGGATCTCACGAGGTCAAACACTCGGCCCTGATGTGAGTGTGTGCGTTTTTTTCCTGAAAACAATTTGTCATGTCCACAGGAAATTCTGCTCACAAATCCCTCTGCGACAGTCAGGAACCACGATGGGGGGACAAAGGCTGGGACAATGCCCTGAGGCCCTGGGCACAGTGAACTGCCGCCCTCGCAGCCCAGCCCCCGCTGCCCCCTCCCGCCCTTTTCAACAGCAGGGAGTTTACACAGGATGGAGAAGTTGCAGGAGACAAACCCGAGCCTTGCTCGCTCTTAGTGGCCTCGACTGTCACCCACTTTGGAGGCCACACGCTGGGCGATCCACTGTGTTTCACACTAGCTTTACCGTCATGACACCCTGGACCCGTGGGTCATGGCGACAGTTGCCTGGGTTACTTTTCAGGGACCTGAAGCCCACTTCCACTAGACACAGTGACGCTTCACTTGGTCGGGCAGGTGTCTGAGGGGTGACTGGGCCGAGATGAAGAGGCTTGGCATTTCCGTCTTCACATTTTTTTTTTTTTTTTTTTTTTTTTGGCACCAGGGATTGAACTCAGGGGCTCTCGACCACTGAGCCACATCCCCAGCCCTATTTTGTATTTTATTTAGAGAAAGGGTCTTGTTGAGTTGCTTAGGGCCTCGCTGTTGCTGAGGCTGACTTTGAACTTGCGATCCTCCTGCCTCAGCCTCCCAGCCACTGGGATTACAGGCATGTGCCCAGGGCCCAGCTCTGTCTTCATGTTACCTCTGTCCCCTTTGTGGTCCTAACTGAGCTCCCCGTGGACTTGCCCATGGCCTGCTGGAGCTGGGGTGCGACTTCAGCAGCTGCGCCACTTCAAACACCTGGAGTCCTCAGCCCCACCCTGAGGCCCAGGTGGAGCCCCAGGCCAGGGTGTTCGTGCGGGCGGTGGTGCCAGCTGCAGGGTACGTGGCACTTCCCAGGACAGGCTGACCCTGCCCACCTGGGGGTCTAAGTCTTCCACAAGAAGAGGCTTCCTTGGAGCTGTGCCTGCCTCTGGCCAGGGGAAGGACCAGATCCCAGCTTCGTGGGAGCTGCCGGGCCCCTTGGCCTGTGCCGTGACCCGTGAGCTGGAGCCCAGTGACGCCTTGCCAGGACCGTCCATCTCAGCCACCACCCATCGTCCCCCTGGGGGCCATCGCAGTAGCCGCCGGTCGGACACAGGCCTGCTTTTCCTTTTCTGGAAGAAAACAATCGATTTGGTTTTTGTTGTTCGTTGGGGTGCAGAAGGGAAACCTGGCAGGAGGGAGTCACTTGCTGAAAGCCAACCACGCCGTCCCTGTGGAGACCGGCAACTGCAAGAAGCCACCCAGGAAGGTTCCTAAGGATGGTTTCAGTGAGGTCCAGAAAACCCCACGGTGACACCGTGTTGTTTTCTGGCAAAATTAGGTTCTGTGCTTTCAGGGGTGGGGACCCCGTGGTCCCTGGGACGCTGGTATTCTCCGTTGAAAAATGGGGACCAATTTGCTTACCTGAGATCAGGGGGAGGAGGGGAGGTCAGGACACTGTTGTCCCAGGGGGGCCCTGCCCATGGCTTCTCCAGGGCTTCCTATTGCTGTCCCCCACCCCTGTCCCTGCAGCCCCTGGAGGGGGCTCTAGGATGACCACAGACAGGGGAGTTACCCAGGAGGCTGTGCTGGGTGGGGGACAGGAGCAGACCCGAGATAAAAAGAGACTCAGGGCCGGGCAAGGTGGTGCAGGCCTGTAATCCCAGCCACCCAGGAGGCTGAGGCAGGAGGACTTCAAGTTCAAGGCCAGGCTCGGCAACATAGTGAGACCCTGTTTCATTTAAAATAAGAGGAACTAGGGGTGTAGCTCAGGGGTAGCACATCCCTTGGTTCAATCATTGGTACAAAAAAAGAAAAGAAAAGGAGAGAGAGAGAAAGAAAGGAAGAAAGAAAAAGAGAGACTTCAGGCGGGGGCTGGGGATGAGGCTCAGTGGCAGAGGGTGTGCTTAGCATTTGTGAGGCCCTGGGTTCCATCCCCAGCATCCTCCTCCCTTCTTCCACCAAAAGGAGAGACACTTCAAACCAGAGACCCTGGGGATCACTAGATGGAGACAGGAACGCAGAGGGGAGAAAGGACAGCCAGGGCTGGCCCTGTGGGACGGGAGGCAGGCCCCACAGAGGAGCTATTCGTCACCTGGGCTTCCAGGAGGCCTGAGCCCCACTGGGCTCTCTCCAGGTCACCTCTACCACCAGATCTGGCTGCTCCCTTTCCACCCTCACAGCTGCCATGGCTCCCCATTGCCTCCATCCCCAGAGCTGATTTTTGGGTGGAACCAGGAGAATTCAGGAATGATGTACTAGGTGTTAGGTCCCAGTACCGTCCCAAAGCAGGCCTGGACATGGGTCGGTCCTTGGGCCTCAGGGCAGACAGGGCGAGGTCTTTCGTCCCTGGGCCCCGCTGGAGCCAGGCCAGCCTTCAGGTCTCCAGCTCTGGCTGACTCCAGGAGGGAGAGTGGTTTCCTGTTCCTTCTGGATTTCTGCCAGAGGTGGGGGTGGGGTGGGGGTCTGAGACCATCCTTGAAGCTTCTCAGACTCTGGGGCTCAGTGGGCAGCAACTGGACCTGCAGGCTGGGGCGACCCCTGGTGGCCAGCAGGGGACACCCCCCCCCCCCCCCCATCCTGTCAAGCCTGGTTTCTCTGCCCTCCCCCCCCCTCCCTCCCCTGCCTTCTTTCTCTCTCTCTCTCTCTCTCTCTCTCTCTCTCTCTCTCTCTCTCTTTTTTGCGGTGCTGGGGCTCGAGTCCAGGGCCCTGTGCTTGTGAGGCAGGCACTCTACCAACTGAGCTCTATCCCCAGCCCCCCCTCTTTCATTTCTTTCTTTCACATTTTGGTACCAGGGATTGAACACAGGGTGCTTTCCTACCAAGCCACATCCCCAGTCCTTGTCATTTTTTATTTTGAGACAGGGTCTTATTCAGTTGCCCAGACTGGCCTCCAATTGGAGACCCTCCTACCTCAGCCTCCTGAGTCACTGGGATTGCACCGCCACGCCTGGTTCTTTTCTCTCTTCTTTTTGGTCCCAGGGATGGAACCCAGGGTGCACCATCACTGAGCTACGTTCCAGTCCTTTTACTCTTTTTTTGGGGGGGGGGGATGCAGGGTCTCGCTAAGTCCCCAGTCAGGAACTTGTGATCCCCTGCTTCATTGGGACTATAGAGGTGTCTCACCGGACCCAGCATTCTTTCCCTTCCTTTTCTTTCTTTTGAAAAAAATTTCTATGTAACCAGCCCTTTCATTTCCTCTGTAGCTTCAGTTCCTCCTCCAAGTAAACCCCCTCTCAGGTGAAGGCCCAAACCCCAGGTATGTGGGGGGATACTAAGCAGGACTGGCTGGAGGTGGGTATCAAATTTATAAGAGTTCTTTCACTCCCCTTCCTATACCAGTCTCTTAAGCATTTTAAAAAACAAACTTTAATTTTTAGAAGGCAATGCATGTGCATGATTTTAAAAATTCACACGTTACAAGAAAAGTATATAGTGAAACATGAGCCTGTTTCCTGCCAATCCCTTGACCCCTGGTTCCCAGCCCAGAGGCCACAACTGTGACTAATCTCCTTCAGAGGTACCTGAAGAAAAGTCCTACTTGGTCCCACAGTTTTTAAAATAAGTACACAAATGCTTACTCTCCTGAGTTTTACCTTGAAGCACCTTGGAGATCTGCTTTGGCCTTTCAGATGGCTGTATAGTATTCCACTTGGTGGATGGACAGATGCTCATTTATTTAAACAGTCCCTCAACTGACAGACACCAAAGTTGTTCTCATTCTTTATTTTTTGCAGTCACCAAGAATGTGGTAATAAAAGTCATCATCCCCTCCCTGCCTTTTTCTTCCTTTTTAAAAGTAAACTTTTTATTTAGGAATAGTTTAGATTTACAGAAATTTTGTAGGGACAGTTCAGAGTCCTTGACTACCCTTCGTGCCGCCGCTCCCATTGCTCACCGTGGTGCGTTCGTTGAAACTAGGACATCAACTTTAGTGTATTGCTGTCAACCCCGTGCTAGACTTTGATTTCCCTGTTTTTCCCACTAAGTGTTCTCTGTTCCAGGATCAAACTCAGGACTCTGCATTACATTTAGTCCATCATTTTATATTCATATCAACATGGCTGTAGAAAAACCCCTAGAAGGGGAATCGATGGGTCAAAGGTATGTGCGCTGGTTTTTTCTTTCTTTCTTTTTTCTTTTTTGATACTGGGGATTGAACCCAGGGCACTTAACCACTGAGCCACATTCCCAGTCCTTTTCATTTTTTATTTTGAGACGAGTTCTCACTAAGTTGCTTAAGGTCTTGCTAAGTTGCAGAGGCTGGCCTCAAACTTGCCATCCTCCTGCCTCAGGCTCCAGAGTCACGGGGATTACAGGTGTGCATCACTGCACCCAGCTTGCACCTTTTTTTTTTTTTTTTTGAACTGGGGATTGAACTCAGGGACACTTGGCCACTGAGCCACATCCCCAGCCCTATTTTGTATTTTATTTAGAGACAGGGTCTCACTGAGTTGCTTAGGGCCTCACTAAGTTGCTGAGGTTGACTGAACTCGCAATCCTCCTGACTCAGCCTCCCAAGTCACTTGGATTACAGGAGTGCGCCACCACACCCGGCCAGCTTGCACTTTTAATTTGGTGAGAATTCAGAAAAATGTCTTCTCAAATAATAATACCGACAGGCAGTCCCCCCAGCACAGTGTGAGGCCATTTCTCCACAGCAGTGCCAACTCAGGGTATCCAACTTTTTATTTTATTTCACTTTAATCTTTGCAAAACTAAAGGGTAGAGAATGGAATCACACAGTCAGGCATGGTGATATGGGGCTGTAGTTCCAGCTACTGAGAGGCTGAGACAGGAGGGTCATTTGAGCCCAGGAGTTCAATACCAGCCTGGGCATAGTGAGACCCATAAAATAAAATAACAAAAACATAGCTGGGCATGGTGGCACCTGCCTGTTATCCCAGCAGCTTGGGAGGCTGAGGCAGGAGGATCAAGAATTCAAAGCCAACCTCAGCAACTTAGTGAGGCCCTAAGTAACTTAGCCAGAGCCTGTCTCTAAATGAAAAAATATTTTTAAAAAGACTGGGGACGTGGCTCAGTGGTTAAGTGCCCTGATACCAAAAAGAAAAAAAAAAAAAAAAGACAGAAAGAATGTGTTATACACATATAATGGAATTTTGTGTAGTCATTAAGAGGAATAAAATTCTGATATATATATCAACATGAATGAACTTTGAAAACATTATACTGAGAAAAATAATTGAGACAAAAGAGCAAATATTGTCTGATTTCACTTATATGAAATAAGTAGAGCCTCCCAAGCACAAGGCCCTGGGTTCAATCCCCAGCACCACAAAAAAAAAAAAAAAAAAAAAAAAAAGGAGAATAGGCAAATTCATAGGGACAGAAAGTAGACAGAGGTCAGTAGGGGCTGGGGGAGGGGGAGTAATTTTTTAATGGAGAGTTAATGGGATGGTGGAAACTTCTGGAAATAGATAATGTTGATGGTCATACAGTATTGTGAATGTATAGTTGATGTCAATGAATTATACATGTAATAACGGTTAACGCAGAGCTGGGGGTGGGGCTGAGGGTGGGCTTGGGGGTAGAGCACTTGCCTAGCATGTGCGGGTCTAGGTTCCATTTCCAGCACCACAAAAAATGGGGGTAAAGGGTAATGTGGTTAATTTCCACAATTAAAAACAATTTTTAAAAAAGATCTGAAATTGGACTTTTCCTTGCAAAGGATTGTCTAGCTAATTGCTTACAAACAGGAAATTAAGTTTCTCCTGGGTTTTCTATATATAAAATTGTACCACAGCAGATAATACTAATAGATTGTATCACTTTTGGGATAATCCTACCCCCAAATTCTAACCTGAATCCAATCATGAGGAGGCAGCAAAGAAATCCAAATGGAGGGGATTTCCCATTTTTCTGTTAGCCTGAAGAAATACCAAATGTTAAATTAGGTTAAATTGAAATAAAAGGCAAAAATTTTTTAAATAAAAATAATTATAAAAACACACAAATAATGTGAAATTAAGACCATATCAAATTATTGATATTTCAGTGATTTCTGACACTTTCATACTTCAACCTATAAATTCTTTCTCTTGTATTCACACCTCTTGTTTCTTTGTCTTGTCTAATTGCATTGGCAATAATGATATTAAATACTTGATTGTGGACCTCCTCACCTTGGCTCTGATTTTGATGAACTTTCCAGAATTTACAGAATGTCTCATGTGATCCATTAGTTTTAGGTGTTATTCGGTTCTCTGTTAGAATTCCACCCCGCAGGGGGAGGGTTCTGCCGTTTTCCTGTTTGCCATAATTGTCACCAAGGATACGCTGGCCCCCTAAACATGATTTCATTCACCTGCTTTGCAAACAGGATAAAGTGAAGCCTAGAGAGGGAAAGTGACCCCTCCAGGTCACTCCTGAGCCAGGGCTGGACCTCAAGTTCCCTTGTTCTTGGGGTCCCAGCTCAGCCTTGTTTTACCCTGTGACTAAAGGGCTCTGATTCGCCACCTGTCGACTAGGCACTATGCGGTTGGGAGAGGGTCTGATCTCCTCTCCGTACAGTTCCGGTGCAGGGAGTCTCCTGGTTCTGAGGCTGGGCGTTGGTGGCGTGAGCTGGGCGTCTCATCCAGCGCTGGGCATCTGCACACCGTCCCCGCTGCGCCCCGCAGTCCTGTCCGCCTGGCCCGGAGCCCCGTCCGCTGGGGTCAACTCATCCTTCCCGCCGCGGCGGCCGCCGGCAACCCTTGGACTGCGCGCGGGAGCGCGAGCGGGGGCTGGCTCTGGATCGGGACCCTGAGCGGGGCCGGGGGCGCGACCCTCTGCGCTGCAGACCCACCTCGGCTTCCAGGGCGATACTGCCGGGAGGAGTGGGCTGTCAGCACCTGGACCCCCGTCCCCAGAGACCTCAGCCTCCGTCCGCAGGGTCGCCCACCTCCTGGGAACTCTATCTCCAGGGTTCGCCCTCCTCCGGGGTCCCCCATTCCTTCTCCACTTTCTGCTATTCCCGGGACCCCTCCCCAGGGACCCCCAACCCCTTCCTCAGAATCGCCTCTCCCTCTCTCAATATTCCCTTTACCTCGCACCCTTCTCTCTGCTCCCCCTTCCTGCCCCGGGCCCCTACTTGGTCCGGACCCCAGGGACCTCCAGAGTGCCAGCTCTAACCTGTAGGCTCTGCAGAGCCCCCCAACCCTGCCCCACCATCCCTGGGTTTCCACTTCAGGATTCTCACCCGTGTCCCTAAGCTCCGCCCACGTGACCACACCCTTCCCTCTCCTCCAACAGAAATCCTTCCCTCCCAAGTCACGCCCAAAGTGTTGATTGGCTGAAAGAACGAAACTCCGCACAGCCATTGGTCTTACATATTGTCCGTCTGCCCCCCCCAAGGCCCGCCCCTTACTCACACGCGCTCCCGCAGCACGGCCTCTCGAGCAGCGCAAGCTTCGCCCTCAGCCTCGGCTGCGCCTGCGTGCCGTAGCACCTCGTCCAACCGCTGCGCAGACTCCGTGGCCATCGCCTCCCAGCGCGCCAGGGCTTCTGCGGGTACAGAGGTGGGGTCAGACTGGAGATCCTGCGCCCACCCGCCCCACTCACGCCAGCTTCCACATTTAGAGTCTGCATTCCTTTTGCATGATTTCCTTTATTTGAATTAAATTTCGTGCCATTCACAAGGCGTTTACCTGTCGTTTTCATACCTTTTTATAGGTTGATATTGTTTTTGTGAGTCGTTTACAAGTCGTTTGCATATTTTGTTGCATTTGCGTTGATTTGTGATATTTGCATGGCCTCTTTCATGTTGTTTTCATTCCTTTCATAAGTTTTCGTGCTTATTTGCATGTCATTTGCAGTACGTTTTCATTTATGCATATCATTTGAATATCTAGGAACCTTGTAGCTCTTCCCACCAGTAGCCCAGCCCACCCTCTTGCGTCCCAACACACCTGTCAATGCCCCGTTCTCGACACCCATCTGGGTTCCCTGTGCTTTGGCTTCCTCCATCTCAGTCTTCAGTGTTTTTAGTTGCGTCTGAAGCCGGCTCTGCAGAGTGGAGGGGGACGCGGTGAAGGGGAAGTGGGGGTGGAGGGAGTGAAGTGAGTTGGGACCGCATTTTCTGGGGGAGAGTGACACTACATTGTCCACCTGTTGCCTGGGCTTTGTTTGGAATATCCTCTTGGTTAGTTGTAAAACAGAAGTGGCCTCTGAGTCTTGGGGGTACTGAATGGTGACAGCTGCCGGCCTGGAGGGAGGTCTCTGCCCAGATCTACTGTCCACTCCCTCCCCACCCTCAAGCCACCGGAAAGTCGAAATGGCTTAGCTCCACAGTGAGACAAACTCCAGTTCTATCCAGGACTCACTGGGTTTCTAACCCACCTAAGCCAATCTGATCACCCTTGCAAAACAGCCTGGCTCCTCAGAGAGCTTCCAGTGGTGGACAAACAGAATTCAAGACCCAGCGCAGGCTGCTTTCAACAGCGGCTGCCCCAGGCCCTCCTTTAGGGCAGGTAGAACGGGAGGCAGCAGTCTTGATTTTTAAGATTCAGATGCTGCTTAACTTCTGCTGGGCGGGTACACAGAAGTACACAGTAGTCACTCAATAAATGCAAATGATTGGGCTTTGAGAATGGTTCTTCTATGAAGCTCAGGGCTGGGGAGGGTTAAGAGTCTGGCGTTGGGGGTGCCCCAGAAAAGGGGAGGTCCTGGCTACTACCTCCCCCAGAGGCCTATTTTAGCTTCCTAATTACAGGTGACATGAATGTTCCTTTCTCAAAATAGGACTGGAAACTGGCTTGAGGGGGGGTTGAGTAGGCACACGGGGGAAGTTAGCATAGGGCCTCCCCAGATGGGCTCAGGGGTCTGGGGTTTCCCCAGCCATGATTAATCTGGCAAATAGCAGAGGAAAGTTTGTCCTATTTGATCAGAAGGTAGACTCCAAGGTGAACTGGAATTATATGTTGGAATCATGGTGCTGTTCTCCTTCCTTTCCATATGAAGAACGTGGGAAACAGAGGCACAGGGAGGGAGCCCAGGGATGTGGCAGACCCTGTCCCCCAGCCTTCCGGATTCCCCAGCCCTCCACCCTGCCCACCTACCTGCCGGTTCTCGCAGGCCCTGAGAGCCTCCTCCAGCTCCCGACGGCCACCCTCCGCCTGCTCCAGCTGCCTGACCAGGGTCTCCTCGCGCAGGGCGGCCTCCGCCAGCCGGCGCCGCAGCTCCTCGACTTCGGGTGCGGGATCCCGGGGCGGCGCTGTGGCGTTGACGCCCGGCTCGGGGCAGCGAGGCCCCCGGGCCGTGGAGGCAGCCAGGTTCCAGGCTACTAGGGCCCCGCCGGCCGCCGCCGCAGCCAGAAACACGGCGACCCCGCACAGGGCCAGCACCCGCCACGCGCGCCCGGGCTCCGGCCCCGGTTCGGCCATACCGCCGTCCACAGTTCTGGTCCCAGACGGCCACGAGCATTTAATTGGCACCTTGGGGCGCCAGGGACACCCACGGTTCCGCCCCGCCCTGCGGTGGCTTCCCGAGACCTTCGGGAGGAGTTGGACCCCCTCCAGGGTCAACCCATTTCTGAAGGACCCAGGAAGGGACCTGGGGACAAGTCCTGCCTCCGCATCCCAGAGCGCCCCTCTGAGCCTCAGTTTCCCCCTCTATGCAATGGAGACAGCGGTCGCTTCCTGGCCTGGGGGAGTCAGGAGAACATCTGCGCAAAGCTCCAAGGACCACACTGCCAAGTGGGGGCTTGGGAGGGTCTGGGGACGGGCGACGGTAGGTTACTTGATTAGCCGCCGTCAGCCTGGGAAGGGTGGCCCGCGTCTCCCCGCGTCTCCTCCCTCGGGCCGCTAGGGGGCAATCTCACGACGTGAGTGCGGTTCCGGCCTGTTTACCCCCTGCCCGGGCGGCTGCTGCCTCTTAGAATCCTATCCCCCTTTCCCCTCTTTCTCCTCCCCACTTCTCTCCCAGCTAGTCCACCTCCCCGTCCTCTTTTCTTCCTCTCCTCCCTCTTCCCCGACAAGGCCCTTATCTCGCCTCCCCGACAGCATTTCCTCTTTGTAGACCTGCTCCCCTTCCTTAAAGTTCTTCTGCCAAGGGCATTTCCACCCCAGGGTCTTTGCACGGGCCATTTCCTCCGCCGCAGCACCCTCTCCTCTCTCTTTGCTTAAATTACTCCTCTTGGACTGGGTGGCCCCTCCAGAAAACCCTGCTCTTCCGTAAGCTCAGCTCCCTTTGGGCCAGCTCCCTCCCGGGCTGTGATTCCACCTGTACGGGTCTGATTCCTGGATGCCTCCCTCATCACCCTGGGTTAGAGTCCCAGAAGCCAAGTGTACATTTGCCCTGTTCACACCATACCCACACAGGTCTGGTACTCAGTAGGTGCACAATTATTGTGAGTTGAGTGTGACTGACTGTGTGTCCACTTCTTTCCAGATGAAGAAACCAGAGCCCAGAGAGTCCAAGTCTCAGACCAGAGACACACAGCAGCTGCTGGGCGGATAGACTGCCACTCCTAACCTTCACCCATTGCTCACCCACTGGGTGGGGACACCACTTTGGAGTCAGGTCTCAGGGGTAGAGGACAAAATAGTGAGGGTAGAAAAGAATTGCTGGGGAGAAAAAGTTCATATCCCACCATTGTGTGGAGGTTTGGGGTCCCAGGGCTCCTGCCAGGCAGGTCTGCTGCCTCCAACTGGAGACCCCCACGTGGTGGGGAGGAGAGCCTCAACTCTGTTGGGGCTCTGCAGGGGCCCAAGTTGGGGGTGGGGAGCAGAAGGCGGGATAGGAAAAGGGAAGGGATCACGTGGGAGGGTTTGTTTTCTGAGCAAAAGAAAAGCCACCAGGTTGGAGGGCTCATTTCTTTAACAGCACGGAGACCTGAGCAAGGCCGAAGTCGCTGAACCCCAGGCTCCTCACCCAGCAGGGGCCTCGGAGGGAGGAGAAGCAGCTCAGCAGGTGCCGAGCTTCCGTGAGCACTTCCTGAGCCCTTTTGCAAGATAGGAGCTGAGGCCAAAGGGGGACAGGCAAGAGGGAGGGCCCCAGAGGGAGGTGGACCTCTGCTCTGGCCGTGAGGGTCCTTGACGCCATTGCAAAAGGAACGTAAGGATGGGTCACACAGAGCGAGGTGCAGATTGATGTTCTGAACAGAAGGAAGGCAGGAAGCCCACACTCGGGAACACCATGGCGCCCGTGGGCTGTGGACGTGACCTAATAGGGCCATTAGTTCTCCGTGTTGGTGACTGGACTTGTTAATCCTGGCCTACTTGGGTTGTTTTCTTCTTCTTCTATTTTTATGAAAAATCTCTATTGATGTTTATTGGGGATTTCAGCGTTCGACTTTGGGAATTTACACAGTACATGTGTGTGACCTTTTATCCAGAGTGTGATATATGGATGGAGTAATCAGATCCCAAAATTATAAATTACAGAAAAACATATTTGTTGAGCAAAAGCATTCTCAGACTTGTTTTTCTCTGAGCCAGGCCGAGGGCGAGGTTATTTAGGGATCTGTGGATAAGGTCTGATAACTGAGTTAATGGTGTTGTTTGTGATCAAGGTACGCAGAGGCGGAATTTAAATCTGGACTTTATTCATGTGAAGTAGAATTTTTTAAATGGCCACTCTCATTTTGTCCCATGTGCCCTTTCTACCTATCCCCATGTCTTCTATCCCGCCTCATACCCTGTAGGGCAGAAGTTCTCACTGGAGGTGATTCTGGTCCCAGAGGACACTTGGCAATTTTTTGTTATTACAACCAGGGGAGGGAACGTGGCCACAGTCTGGGCTGCTGCTGAATGTCTGCAGTGCACAGGTGGTCCCCATCACAGAGGAGGATCCAGCCCAAAAAGTCAACAGGGCTGAGACTGAGACCCTGACTTAGACCTTGGGAGTGGGGAATGGGTGCTTCAGGCAGCAGGCCGAGCATGGGCAAAGGCCCTGAGGCAGCTTGGAGCTTGGTGAGGTCCACACACGGGAAAGCTGAGGGAAGGTGAAGGTTGGGGTTGGAGAAGGGGGAAGTCAGGGTCCTGAAGGCCAGGGCATCTGTGGCGGGGGGTTTTGAGGGTCTCTGGGAGGACAGTGGGAGAGGCCTTCTTCATTCTAATGACCGTCTGGAGCAAGGATTGTGGGACCCAAGGACAGGGCAGAAATCTGGGCCATAGGACTTCTGGCCCCAGCGCCATGGACAGGAAATAGCATGAACAATAGTTGGGATTGCAGGAAAACTTGGAGGAAGGGAGATAATAGAGGAGGAAGTGACTGGGGGTCCTGAGAGGAGCCAACCAGGTGGGTGGATTCCCTCAATTTTGGAGAAGCAGAGTCTCTGGAGAGCGGTTCCTGGAGCTGGCTACTGCAGGATGAGAGGAGTCCGGGGATGGAGAAGGGAAGACGTTTTGAGATGAACCTGGCCTGCACGTGTCTGTGGATTCCAGTGAACTCCTGCCCAGCACTTTCTGGGGGAGGCGGAGAAAGCTGGACAAGGGTCAGTGCAGCCACAATTTCCTCACTAAAATCACAGACATCAGGAGAGGATCCAGGAGGGAGGGGAGCAGAGAGCAGAGCTTGGCTGCTATCAGCTCCAGACAGGGGTGAGTGCCAGCAGCCAATGCAAGCCTGCAATCCCAGCGGCTAGGGAGGCCCAGGCTAGAGGATCACAAAGCCAGCCTCAGCGATGGCGAGGCCCTAAGCAACTCAGTGAGACCCTGTCTCTAAATAAAATACAAAATAGGGCTGGGGATGTGGCTCAGGGGTTAAGTGCACCTGGGTTCAATTGCCTGTACCCCCCAAAAAACAAAAACAAAGCAAAACAAACAAACAAACAAAAACAAGAAAAGAAAGAATTCCAACAGAACCGGCTGGGAGGCCCGTGGTGTCTGAAGACATTTGGGAATGGGGCACACATCCTGCAGATGTCCACCCTCAGCTGCAGGGGAGGACCCAGACGCTTGGGGGTGACACAATGACACTCCAGAAACTTGAGAATGAGGTCTTTCCTCTCAAAAGGGATGTTTATTTTTTGGAGCTCAAAGACCCCCAGAGGAAAGCAACTCGCTCCCTAATACAGCAAGTAGCAGGGGCCCCCGCCCCTCACCACCCCCTGCGCACCTAGGGCGGCTTCCGCCCTCCCACCCAGCGGCGTGGCCCCCCTCCCCCTTCCGCACAGCCCCTCCACAGCTGCCTCGTGGCCCCTCCACTTTGGCCCCGCCCCATCCCCTCCCCCCAGCAACCAGCCGGGTCAAGGGACAGTCGCTGGGAAAAGCAGAGGAGCAGCCAGCCAGTTCAGATTGTGGCCTAGGAGACAGATAAGAGAGACTCAGGGTGGACTCAGTGTAGACCCGACAGGGCCTGAGCCTCCCTAAGCCCCGCCCCACTCAGGGCCCCTCCCCTCGTCCCCTCCTCTCCTCCAGGGCACCCCTCTCCTCTGCCTGCCAAGCTCCTCTCCCCTCATACCTTGGGGCCCTGACTCCCTGCCAACCCTCCCCAGCTTCCTTCTCCCCAGGGCTCCTTACCAGCTGGCCTCCTGGGGCCTCAAAGCAGCAGAAGGCTGAGGCCAAGGAACGGGAGCCACGCGGGCACCTGAAGGACGGCGGTGGCCTGGGAGCTGTCAGGGTTGGCCTCGGTCACTCCACGTGGGGCCATGTTCTCCTTTCTGGGTGACGATGGAGACAACTGAGGCAGCTGCCGGGCCATCTGGCCTTACAGCCCTGACCACACACCTCCGAGGCCGCCCCACCCCGAGTCACTGGGCAGCGGCCACCAGGACGGCGCGATCCTGGGGACAGTTTCCCTTTGGAGGACTTGTCTTGAATTTTACCCTGCCCCCCACATCCGAGGCGATGTGAATTTTCCAAGCTAAGGGGGCCCCGAGCCTGGGGTACACGAAATAAGGAGAGAAGGGTGTGGCCTGGGGCCAGGCCAGGGGTCCTTCACCTCAGTTGCTCCAGTTCTGCCAAAGTCCTCTGCAGCGTTTGGTTCAATGTGGTGATCTCTCCTGGGGGCCAGATAGACGGGGGGCATCAGCTCCCGGCCACGCCCCTCACTCTTCTCCAGCCGCGGCCTTGACACCCTGCCCCGCCCCTCAAAGACCCCTCTGCCCGTCTCACCCTCAAGTTCCTGCACCTTCTTCTGTTGCTTCAGCTCCTGAGACTGCAGTTTCACCTGGGACAGAGCAGAGGGTCAGAAACCGGTTCTGAGAGGGCGCCGGGGTGCACACCTGTGAGCGCAGTGGCTCGGGAGGCTGAGGCAGGAGGATCGCCAGTTCAAAGCCAGCCTCAGCAACTTAGCGAGGCCCTAAGCAACTCAGTGACACCCTGTCTCTAAATAAAATACACAATAGGGCTGGGGATGTGGCTCAGTGGTGGAGTGCCCCTGGGTTCAATCCCCAGTACTTACTTACTAAATAAATAAATAACATAACATAACATAACATAACATAACATAACATAACATAACATAAAAACGGTTTGGGGTTTGCAGAGGTTGCTTGCTGTCCTGGGTCTCGGCCGCCCTCCCCAGGTGCTGCTGTCAGAGGGCTTCAGTCTCTCTGCCACCAGCAGGCACCCTTGCAGTTCCACCCATAAATGTGGGATCCTTTAAACAGAGTTTTAAACCTTCCCACCATGGGAATTTGGAGGCTGTCTGTACCCAAACCCTACTAGAAGTTTCCAGATCCTCTATATTATTGCTCAAGAAGGTTTAGCAGGTTCTTCTCACACCCAGAACACAGGATGATTTCCCAGTCCAAATTAGATGTTTGGTGGGAATTTCACATCAGGGTCCCAGTGAAACTTTCAGGGATTCAGTAAAAGCCTGGTGAAGTCACTGTCCAGCTCTTAGTGGGGATTTCTGATTCCTGAAGATGGGTCCCCATTGGGAATTTTAAACTTCCCCACACTAGAGCCCAACTCCTGCTGGGAATCCTGAGACCCCTGATTAGGGTGCTGCTGGAAGCATTAGGACTCACCCACCCCAGTGCCCTGGAAAGTATTTAGAGGACCCCAAACTCTGGTGAGGCAATCCTGGCCCTCTTATTGTGGGGGACCAGGGACAGCATCCTGGTTTCCCCTCTCCCCTGAGGTCCTGTGGAGGATTTCCTAGGCCCCTCAAGCTCTAGGCCCTCCAGGGCGCTGCGGTGGCTTACCACTCTCTGCTGACAGGTGTCCGCTTGTGCCTCAGCCTCCTGGAACCCCGCCTGGACCTGGCTCAGCTGCTTCCTCAGGAACTGGGTGGAATTGTGGCACTCGCTCTGTATCTGGAGGCTCTCCTGGCAGGCTGCACTCTTGTATTTGACAATGTAGATGGCCAGGGGGATGGCCAGACTCACTGCCAGGACCACCAGGAATCCCACCAGCAGCCACAGCCAGCATCTCGGCGGACTGTCCTTGTTGCATTGATCATCCAAGGACACCGGGCAGCGATGGTACAAAGTGGATGCCATCCCGGTTTCCCTAATGTAAGGAATGTGGACAGAAGACAGCCCTGGAACCTTCTAAATACCACCCCCTTATTAGCATAGGGGGAGCTTCCTGACCAATAGCCAAGTTCCCGGAAGTTCACTGACTGCGTGCTTTGGGCCCCAGAAGAGACACCTACAGGCCCAAGAGGATTCAGGTTTTGGTTTCAGTTTCCTGGAAGGGAAATAGCTTTTATTTTGCCTGAATTTGGACCTTCCTCATCTGGATGCTGGCCAGTGAGATCCTGTGGGAGGGAACTGGGAGCTGCCTGCGATGGCCCTCTCCTGCCCCTGCTGTCTCCTGCACCCTGGCCTCCCGTATTTCTCTCCCCTGACCCGAGAGGCACAGGCCAGCCATCCCTGCTGGGCCACTCCCCAGGCGGGAAACTGAGGCTGCTAGGGGGCAGGGCTTGGGTCTGGCCCAACAGGCCATTTTTGTATTCAGGGGTCTCTAGGGTGACCCAGCAGCACCTTAGCCCCCCACCAGGGGGGACATGGGAGCCATAGAGGATGCTGGGCTGGAGCCAGCAGGAGGCTGGGAGCCGGGAGAGGAGGAGGTGGCTCAGACTACAGTTCCCCATTTGGCATCAACCAGCAAGCAAGTTGCCCCCAGCCTCTGTCCTGGCACCGGCCGAGAACGGGCTCATCCTTCTAGAATCTGCACCTGCCTCCTCAGCACGCCCAGCAAGCTCTGCTCCCTTATCCAGACATGAGCAAGAGCAGGACTGGCCTCTGCAGCGGCCCTTGGAGAGGCGGAAGGGCTTCAGGATCTAGGAGGGGCTCCTGGATGTGCAGACCACCGCCAGGCCTGTGGCTCAGGGCAGGTGGCTGGGTGGAGGGGCCTTGGAAGAAAGGTGGCTGATACTTTTTGGGGTGTGGTGATGCCAGAAGGGCCATCCAGGGAACAGGCCCAGGAGGGGCTGGATCTGGGGCGGGGCCCTGGGGGAGCCCTCAGGCTACCAGCACCTCCAGTGTCTGTGGGAAACGGGCCCACAGACCAGGCTACCAGGTGCTGGTTGTGACAGCCAGGAGGGGACCTAAGTTTTTCCGGTGACATCTTCAGCTGCAGCCTGAGCACAACCAGATCCCACTGAGTCAGCCATTCCGAGTGTTTGTGTCCAGCTGGGCCAGGTGGCACGTGGGGGCAACGGCCAGTGGCCCACGCCTCCCAGGAAGCTGGTCCACGCGCTGCAGGCCGGCACACACATCCCTCCCCCTGCAAGCCAGTAACAGCCAGGGACATGGGGTGCTGTGATCTTACTGAAAAGTCCCAGGTGCACTGTGTGTCCCATGAGGGGGGCCTGACACCCTGGCCGGGACCCCAGGGGCAGAGAGCCCGGACCTGCCCCAGCTTCTGCTATTCTGACTTCAGACCTTGCAGGCAGTGTGCGGCCTGGTCAGAGGCCAGGTGAGATAATGTGAAGTTCGTGGTCTTTGTCCCAATGTTCTGGTCTACAATCCCTAAGAGCCGGAGCATCTCCCAAGGGACAAATATCTTGTATGCCAATGAGGTGACTGATGGCCAGCAGCCCCGAGATAGCTTCTCTTGGGGACAAGTCACCAGAAAGACTTTCAGCTCTACTCCAGCCTCCAGAGGGGGAGGACCAGAGGCTGGGTTGATCTCCTTGGTGGAGGATGAACCCTTTACACTCAATGGGACCAGGTGCTGGTGTTGGGGACAGACAGGTGTGAATGGTGGGAACGCGAGATTAGGGGAATAATTCTACAAAATGGGCACACGGTGCGGACCCCACATGCTTTCTTTTCCCAGAAGCAATTCACCGGCACCCTGCCTGGCCGCAGTGGACAGGATGGGTCACATTCCCCAGCAAACGACGACCAACCGCAGGGGACATGCAGGCCCAGGATAGTGTGGATGGGAGGGACCCAGGTTACCCTGAGGGGGAGACTTTTGTGACCCTTTTCAAGACCAGATCCTGAAACTCAGGGAGATAAGCAAAACATTTCCTAACCATAAAATCTGTAAGAATTCATAGTTAAGAATCCGTCAGCACTGGCCAAGGTGACCTATAGGTGTCATGGCAATGGGGACTTGAAAGTCTGACATCATGCTGCTGATGGTCAAGTCAAGAGGTGGACCTGAGCTGAACTCTCTGGAAACTTCTCCGGAACCCCCAACAAACAGGAGAGGCACGCTGTCTCTCTCTTCTCTGAGGGGACCCACTCTCTCCCTGGAGAGTGTCCCTTCCTGGTGTCCTGTCCCTCCAATAGATTAATTCCTGTTACTCTGAGTGACGAGTCTGAACCTTCCTGACTTGACTGCAACAGCCAAGGTGGGAAGGGGTGGCTTTGTGTGCCTCAGTTTCCGGAAGGCCCCAGCTCCGTGACACTGGGTCCGCCAGAGAGCGGAACCTGCGGAGATGTCCACAGAGCGCCACCCTCAGAGGCAGCTGTAGGGGCTGTGGAGCAGGAGAGACCCCCTTACAGAAAGAAAAGGCAGAGACTCTCTGATATAAAACAAATACAAAGTGAGTGTGAATAAAATCGTTGAGTTGTGCTGACTGTGGTAAATACAAGGACAGTACCCGGGATAAAATAATGTGGCCATGATTAAGGACATTGTGACCATTGAAGCAACCCATCCCTTCGGAGGCCCCAGAAGCTGCCGGTTTCAGACACGAGTAGTCTGGCTCCCCGGCCCAGCTCGCCCGGCTAGCCTGCCAGGTGCAGCCTGAAACAGGTAAGTTGGAGTGGGCCACTTGCATTCTCCTTGAAAAAAAGAAAAAAGGAGCCGGGCACGGTGGCGCACGCCTGTAATCCAAGTGACTTGGGAGACTCAGGCAGGAGGATTGCGAGTTCAAAGCCAGCCTCAGCAACTTAGTGAGGCCCTAAGCAACTCAGTGAGACCCTGTCTCTAAATAAAATACAAAATAGGGCTGGGGATGTGACTCAGTGGTGGAGTGCCCCTGGGTTCAATCCCCAGTACCAAAAAATTAAAAAAAAAATAAAAATGGAAAAAGGCCACAACTGTAAGCCTGCCAGGATTTTTTTTATGGTTTTCACTTTAAAACCAGCTTTGCTGAAGTCACTCATGACTACTGCTTCCCTGACTTGGTGTAGTGGTCCTGCTGCGTCAGTCTGTTTTCTCTTCTTTCTCTCTTTCCCCCAAATAAACTTTTTTTTTTTTTACTTTAGTCTCTGGTGGTCTCACTATGCATCAATAACCGGACCCCACAACAGGGGCAAAAGGAAATTTCCCCTCTGCCCTATGAAGTTTTGCTGGAATAAACTGATGAAGAAGCCAAGTGTGGTGGCACACACCTGTAATCCTAGGGGCTTGGGAGGCTGAGGCAGGAGGATCACAAGTTCGAGGCCAGCCTCAGCAATTTTGCAAGGCCCTAAGCAACTCAGCAAGACCCTGCCTCAAAATAAAATCCAAAGAAGGGTTGGGGATGTGGCTCAGTCGTTTGGTACCCCTGGGTTCAATTCCTGGTACCAAAAAAAAAAAAAAGGAAAAGGAAAGAAAGAAGAAAGAAAGAAAGAAAAGGAAAGGAAAGGAAAGGAAAGGAAAAGAAAAGAAAAGAAAAGAAAAGAAAAGAAAAGAAAAGAAAAGAAAGGAAGAAAGAAAGAAAAAGAAAACTGATAGAAAGATGAAGTAGGAGAAACGGTGTGCATGTTCACTGTATTCCCAGAGGTGATCACTAACACCCCAAAGTGATCCAGCCCCTCAGGTACCCTATGTCTATAGGACTGGGTGCTGGAAAGAATATGGAATAGGGAATGTAGTCAATTTTGAGGGGTCATCAGTGATTTTTGGGATTTGAATGTGCTTGGTGTTATACCCCCCAAAAGATACTCCAGTGCCATCAGGAGAGAGAGTCAGCCCCACCTCAGTCTCTTCCCGTTCCCCATAACCCCACCCTAATTTTTTCCGGCTCTCTACATCCCCACCCTAATCCCTTCCCACGCCCTATGAAAGTTGGCAACAAAAGAACTGACGTGTGGCGTCCTGGCACCCCGCTTTTAGGTGTGTGGGCCAGCTAAAATAAAGGCTTCTTTTGGCTTTACGTGATCGGCTGGGATGATTTTATTTTCTGTGGGTACAACCCTGGAGAACACGCAGATGCTGGACGGAGCCCGTGTGGCCTGCAGAGTGGACAGTGCGTAAACGATTCTCTTTGGGACCCACCAGAGAACAAGGCGTAGGGACGGTGGCCCAGGTGTGCGGGCACGCCTCACCCAGCCTTCTTCCCGGCAGGGGAGTTTAGTTAAAGGAAACGGGACGGATCGAGGGCATTTTTCTGTCTTGGTGGGTCTGAGTTTCCAGCAGGTGAGGAGGTGGCAGAGGGTGGTCTCTGCCAGCGCCTGCTGTCCTGTTGCTGATGAAAGCTCGGTCCTTGTCCCCAATTCCAATTCAACAATGAGGACGGGGTTTTGAGAAGAGGAAGTTTGATTGCTTTGCTAGCAAAGGAGAAGCACAGGGACTCCTGTCCCAGAGGCTGTGATTCTGCCCATCAGGAGGAACAGGGGGGCTTTAAAGGACGCTTCAAAGGCCACATTCCAGGTGTGCCTGACGGGGTCCCCATGGAGTGCTAGCATCCACCTGTTAATTTGGGAGGTATTCGCTCCCTAGATCCTCAGCCGGCATCTCCTTCCTGGGGAGCTCAGACAGCTGGGCAATCTTGTTCCCTGCCCCCGGGGTAGCGAGGGGGAGAGGGAGAAGAGGACAAGGAAAACTGTCCCTTTTAAAAATAAGCCTCAGAGGCATCGATATTCAAAGGTGAAGTGGACACTGTCACAGCATCAGTTCTGTAAGTTAATTAATTAACCAGTCAATTGTTTTTTTGGTTTTTTTTTGGAACTGGGGATTGAGCCCAGGGGCACTCCACCACTGAGCCACATCCCCAGCCCTATTTTGTACTTTACTTAGAGACAGGGTCTCACTGAGTTGCTTAGGGCCTCGCTAAGTTGCTGAGGCTGGCTTTGAACTGGCGATCCTCCTGCCTCAGCCTCCCGAGTGCTGGGATTACAGGCGTGCCCACCGCGCCAGCTCAGTCAATTGTTTTTGCGGTGCTGGGGACGGGACCCAGGGCCTTGCACATGCTGGGCGAGCGCTCTACCACTGAGTTACACCCTGCCTGGTTCCTTTTTTGGGGAGGCGGGTGCTGGGGATTGAACCCAGGGCCTCATGCTTGCGAGGCAGGCACTCTACCAACTGAGCTCTATCCCCAGCCCTCCTCAGCCCTTTTTATGTTTTATTTTGAGACAGCATCTAAGTTGCTTAGGGCCTCACTGAGTTGCTGAGGTTAGCCTCAAACCTGTGATCCTCCTGCCTCAGCCTCCCCTATTGCTGGGATCACAGGTGTGCACCACCACGCCTGGCCTCATTCCTTTAATTTAACATCACCAGCCTCCCTGGAGGTCCTACCATGGGGCCATAGTCCTGGGCTCCTTCCCTGGAAGCTCTGCTTCACATAGCTAGCTCCATGCCTCTCTTTGTCTGAATTATTTGCAACATTCTTATGAGAAACTGTTAAAGGGCCGGGTCCTTCAGAGAAACTGAGGCAGCGGGAAAGTCCCCTCAGGCCCTGAGTCTCAGGTAAACTGAGGCAGCGGGAAGGTCCCCTCGGGCCCCGCATCTCAGGTAAACTCCTTCTGGGAAAAGAAAGCACGTGGTGGTCAGTGCAGTGGGCCCATTTTATAGACTTATTCCCTCAACCTGGAGTTCCCACCTGACAGTCACAACTCAGGGAGGGAAGTTTATTTTGAGTGTGTGGCTTCAGAGGATCCGTCCATGGTTGACTGGCGCCATTGCTCTGGGCTGTGATGGGCAGACCAGCTGGTGAACCCGTGTGGCCCAGGAAAGCTGCTCAGCTCATTTCACATGGGCAAAGGAGAGGGAGAAAACAGACAGAATACAAGCCAGGGCACCCCAGTGACCTGCTTCCTCCAGCTGCACCACCTGCCCACAGTTACCACCCAGAAATCCATCCGGAGCATTAATCCATCAAGTGGATTAATTCACTGGTGAGGTGACGGTTCCCATGGGAGGGCTGCCCCTGCTTAGGGGAGCACCCTCGGTTCCTAGGGAATTGCTCCCCTGGGCAGGTGATCTTGTCGTGGGGTGATGGGTCTGTGAGGTGTTGCTGCAGGTTAGGGGGATGGCTGGAGAGTTCTAGGAATCACCCCAGGGCTCAGGGACAGGGGGCTGGGAAAAGCTGGTAGCAGGCCAGGGTCGTGGCTCAGGGGTAGAGCGCTCGCCTAGCATGCGTGAGGCACTGGGTTCGATCCTCAGCACCATGTATAAATAAAATAAAAATAGGGCTGGGGATGTAGCTCAGTTGGTAGAGTGCCTGCCTCGCAAGCACAAGGCCCTGGGTTCAATCCCCAGCACCGCAAAATAAAATAAAATAAAAATAAAAATAAAGGTCCATAAACAACTAAAAACAAATATTAAAAAAGAAAAGCTGATAGCAGAGTGTCCCTGCAAACCCTGCCTCAGTCTGGAAGGAGGAGCAGATAGAGGAGGTGAAGGAAGGGCTGATCAGCCTCGTGTGGCTAGGGGTTAGATCCTTAAGTGATCGACATGCCTGTGTGCAGAGTAGGCAAGAGTCTGACCCAAGGTGTGAGGTAGTGAGGAGGCACAAGATGGAGGCACAGATGCCAAGCTCTGCCCTGCTGTTAGTTCCCTGACCTCTGGGTGTCGCAGGCCGAGTGCAGTCAGTGCTTTTAGGAAGAGGTTGCCTGAGCCCTGTCAGGGTCTAGGTCCTTCCTGAGAACCTCGAGCTGGCTACCTGTGTGTCTCATTCTTTTTTTTTTTTTTTTTTTTTTTGTGGAACCAGGGATTGAACCCAGGGACACTCGGCCACTGAGCCACATCCCCAGCCCTATTTTGTATTTTATTTAGAGACAGGGTCTCACTGAGTTGCTTAGGGCCTCGCTAAGTTGCTGAGGCTGGCTTTGAACTCGCGATCCTCCTGCCTCAGCCTTGTTAGGTCTAATTGGGCGGCTGCAGGGGGAGGGAACACGGTCACCTAGCAACACACTGTGCCAGAAGTGACCAATGAGGCACACCTGCTGACCCTGACGTCCACCTTGGGTCCACCTTTTCCTGGGCAGAACCCCTTGACCCCCTTCCTCTGTATAAAAACCCTGAGCAGCCAAAGCCACGTGCGATTTCTCCTGGCTCTCCCACCCCGACTTTCACCCCCGGGGGGCTGGAGATTTCGCCCGGGACACACATTCCAATAAAATCAAGCTACCACTATTGTCTGACTCTGGCGAGCGCACTCTTTTCGCCCTCCTCCGCCTTTGGGAGCTCGCCGGGTCCTCCCGTCACCCTTTCTTGAGTTTTACAAGCCTTCCAAGTGCTGGGACCTTGTCCCGGCTCTGTGTGTCTCATTCTCTGAACTTCTCTTCCAGGACGCTGATTTCTTTGCTACTGGCACTTTGTTTTTTGTGTTTTCCCCCTGGTGCTGGGGATTGAACAACCCGGGTACTTCACTGCTGAGGTGCATCCCTAGTCCTTTTAGACTTATTGGAGACAGGGATTTTTGTTTTTGTTTTTGTACTGGGAATTGAACTCAGGGGTGCTTAGCCACTGAGCCACATCCCCAGCCCTTTTTATATTTTATTTAGAGACAGGGTCTCACTGAATTGCTTAGGGCCTCGCTTTTGCTGAGGCTGGCTTTGAACTCTCGATCCTCCTGCCTCAGCCTCCCAAGCCGCTGGGGTTACAGGTGTACGCCACCACGCCCGGCTTGGAGACTGGGTCTTTCTAAGTTGCAGGGCTGGCCTCCAACTTTTGATCCTCCTGCCTCAGCTTCCCGAGTTCCAGGGCTACAGATGAGCGCCACTGCTCCCAGCAAGACAGGCTTTGTGTTGGATGATTCTGCCCCAGCTGCAGGTTAACGTAAGTGTTCTGATCACAGTTTTTTTCCCCTGTCACGGGGATGGAACCCGTGGTCCAGCTCCTGCTGGGCAAGCGCTGGATCCCTGAGCCGAAGCCCCCGCCCTGCCCCTGGAGTCCCACAGGTCGCTCCAGACCCACCTTCTGATCTTTCTCAATCCCTTCCCTGTGGAAAACCTTCCTCAGCTCACAGGTCCTACAGAACCAGGCAGAAGGTCTGAGACCGCCAGCCCCCACCCCTGTATCCAGGGGCAGATGCACTCCTGGGCCTTCCACATGGCTGTCCAGTCTGATGGCCCTGGTGCACCGCTGGAGACACAGCCCCCGGCACCATGCTCCAAGGACAGCACAGAGGATCAATGTGTTCAGGAGGCACTGAGCCAGCACATTCCCAGGCCCCTTACCTGGTGGCTCCCGTGGTTTGGGTTCTCTGCCACCCCACCTGTGTCCCTGAGCGGCAGGATGCAATGCGGTATGAGACTCCGCGGTGCCCGGCGACAGCTGCCCACCCCTCCCTCCAGGTTCAAGTGCTTGCCCAGGGAGATGGAAATACCTTTTAAATTACACTTAAAGCCAGTTAACACTCACCTCAATTGTCCTGTCACATGAATAAAACTAGCCCTCCTTTGTCCCGGGAGCCACCACGAGTATCCCTTGGTCAGTGCTGTGTCTCTTCTCTGCTCAACCAAGAAGTCCCAGTCTTGGGGCTGGGTTGTGGCTCAGTGTCAGAGCACTCGCCTGGCATGTGGGAGGCACTGGATTCCATTCTCAGTGCCGCATAAAAATAAATAAAATAAAGGTATTGTGTCCATCTACACCATATATATGAAGAAGTCTCAATAATCTTGTTCCTGTTGAAACAGGTCTTGAAAATAAGGAATGGGTCCTCCTTCCTTGGTGTTGAAGATCAAACACCCAAGAAATGCCCAGGCACGAGCAAAAAGTAAATTTTATTTAAGAAATGGAAGGGAGAAGGAGAGAGGGAGAGAGAGAGAGAGAGACAGAGACTCCTACCAAGAGAAGGGGCTCCACGCCAGGCGTGGTGGTGCACGCCTGTAATCCCAGCACTTGGGAGGCTGAGGCAGGAGGATTGCAGGTTGGAGGCCAACCTCAGCAACTTAGTGAGGCCCTAAGCAACTCAGTGAGACCCTGCCTCTAAATATAAAAAGGACTGGGGATGTGGGTGAGTGGTTAAGAGTCCCTGGGTTCAACCCCTGGTACCAAAAAAAATAAAGATTTCAGGGTTCCTTTCTTTTTGTGCCTCCTCCTCCCATCCTGTCTATGTAACCAAAATTGACCCAAAGGGCAGGAAGAGAGCCGCAGGGGTGACTGCTGTTGGCAAGTGGGTTCCTTCCCCTCCCCAGGAGGCCGTTAGCAGCCAGGCGAAGGGGAGGGCGACGACCTGTTTCCTTCCCTGTGATGATCAGCTCCTGTCCTTTGCCCCAACTCGCCGACACAGATGTGCGTTCATCTCATGGAAAGCACCAGAACCCACTGAGAAATAGAGAAGACGAGATCATGTTCTGTTCCCTCGCTTTCCATGTTTTTCTCTGAGGGGTCTAAAGCATGTTCCCGGACTAAAGGCCTTCGTAGCTGTGACATTAAGCACCCCGACGGAGTGACGTGATGTGAAACACTACAAAGTGCCAAACGGAAAACTTCTCTAAAGGAGACCAAGTGGGGGAGGCTGGTGAGGGGAGGCTACCCTGGGCGGGGATGTGGCAGGTGCGGGGACGGGGTGGGGGAGCACGAGCCACATTCTCAGGACCGTTAGCTAAACACCTGCAGGCGTGTTAACCGTCCTGGGGTGACAGGCATTGCTGACTCGGCCCTCCTCCCTGAGGATGCAGGAAGGGTCCCTCTGGGTCCCGTGGTCAGTCTCCTCCCCTCACCTCAACCCCCGGGGAAGACCCCAGTGCGGGTCCTGATGTGCTCACTTAGGGACACCTGCCTCCTCTGCCTGGAAGGTTCCTGTTACTGGATTTAAAGTGCGTCTTGCCCACTTGGCCAGAGACCAGGGAGATAGAAACCAGCAGAGGAAACAGGTTTATTCAAAGCCAGTCCTGAGGAAGATGAAGGGCCTGGTGTTCACAGCAAATCTCCATCTTGGGGACTCAGGAGCCTGCCGAACTTCTACTGGAGAAAGAGATAGAGTGGGACAATAGACAGGAGATCCCTGCTGGGTGTGGGCCTCCTCTCCAGTCCTGTTTTTTAATTTCCTGCCCTTCCTCAACCAAATGACTAGGACCTTGCCCTCCTGGGACCAACACCTGCATTGAGACAGTGGGACAACACCTTACTAGCCAGGCGGGGATAGCATGCCTGTAGGTGCAGGGGCTCAGGAGACCGGGGAAGGAGGATGGCAAATTCAAGGCCAGCCTCAGCAATTTAGTGAGACCCTAAGCAACTCAGCAAGATGCCCTCAAAAAAAAAGAAAAAAAAAAAAAGACAGGCTAATGGTGAGTGGTAAAGCAACTTTGGGGTCAATAACCAGCACACACACACACACACACACAAAAAAAAAAAAAAAAACAAAAACAAACCCAAAGAAATAAAAAACTCGCCTTTCTGCAAGGAATTCACATGAGCTGGAGTTGGGGTGACAGAGGCCTCCTTTCCGTTTTTTTTTTTTTTTTTTTGAACATCAATTTTATTACACAGCTGGCGAGAAAGAGAACTTGATGAAGCACCATCTCTGCCATCCCAGAAGCCTGGGAGGAAGGCCAGGGAGGAGCAGGGCAGGGACAAGTGTCCCAGGGAACAGAGTCTCTGAGGTCAGGGGCAGGTAGGGGCAGAAGAGAGTCTGGTGGCTGCAGACAGGGGCCCCGCGAGGGTAATCCAGGTCCAGTGGAGGCACGTCCTGGCTGAAGCTGTCTGAGGTCACTGTGGACGGGTGTGGCTCCACCAGGTCAGCACGCTGGCAGCTCGGGGACTTCTGGCTGTCCGTGGGTCTGTCTGTCCCATCAGGGCGTGTTCCCTGGAGCCACTGTGTGTGGGGCCCCGGGGTGTCTGGGGCCCCCTGGCATGGGTGCCACCCTCCTCGTGGAGACAGACCGGCGGAGGCAGGGCACACAGCAGCAGAGTTTGGCCAGGCAGGTGGCCATCCTAGTGACCCGCCTCCAGCCCCTGTGGCGGCTGTCAGAGGACTGGCATGAGGAGGAGGCGTGGGAGTCCGCGCTGGGGCGTCATGGCAGCCACCTGCTCAGGATGGTCCAGCAGCCGGGCCTGGGATGCTCGGGCCTGCGGGGCACAGGGGTCTGGCCGGGAGGCGGGGCCAGGAGGGGCCATGTCCAGGTGGGAGAAGCGCAGGGGGATGGCGGGCAGGCTGGCAGTGGCGGCGCCCTTCCGCCCGGCCGACCTGGCCTCTGAAGGCTGCGGCTGCTGCTGCCGGGGCGCGGGCGGGGCAGGCTGGCTGGCACTTCTGCTGGGTCGGGCGCGGGGGGCATCCGAGGGGCCCGGGAGGGGCGCCACCGTGCCAGGGCGCACAGGCCAGGCCTGGAGCCCGCCCCCCGCCCCCTGGGGTCCCTGGAGCTGGAGGATTCGGTAGGTGGCCATGGCCTCGTCGAACTTCCGCCGGGCCAGGGACACCCAGACCTCGTAGGGGTCGAAGCCCATGTCGCACATGATGGTCATGATGGCAGGGTCGGGGCGCTGGGGGAGCGGCTGGCTGGGGGCACCGGGTGGAGGCTGCTGGCCCTGGCTCAGCCACGGGTGGCCCAGCACCTGCTCGAGGGTGGGCCTCCGCGCGGGCTCCACGGTCAGCAT
This sequence comes from Glaucomys volans, assembly GCA_020662805.1. Taxonomy (NCBI): domain Eukaryota; kingdom Metazoa; phylum Chordata; class Mammalia; order Rodentia; family Sciuridae; genus Glaucomys; species Glaucomys volans. The sequence continues at coordinate 689,822 of JAJEJO010049783.1, forward strand.
CTGCCGGATGAGGCTGCGGGCGTGGTGGGAGAGGTGCGCGGGGAGCTCGAGGCTGCCCAGCAGGATAAGCCTCTGCAGGCGGCCCTTGCTGCTGGCCCTGAACGGGAAGCCGCCCGTGAGCAGGACGAAGAGCGTGACTCCCAGGCTCCATACGTCCGCCGGGGGCCCCTGGAACTCTTGCTGCCGCACCACCTCGGGGGCTCGGTAGGGGTCGGTGCCCCCGAAGCTCTTGAGCTTCTGCCCGGGGGTGAAGCTGGCGCTCAGCTGGAAGTCGATGAGCTTGACGTGGCGGCCCTGGGCGTCCAGCACCACGTTGTCGGGCTTCAGGTCCAGGTGGGCCACTCCCCTGTCGTGGCAGTGGCGCACGGCACACACCATCTGCCTGAAGGCCGTGCAGGCCTGGCCCTCCCTCAGGCCGCGGCCCGGGGGCACACAGTCCAGCAGCTCGCCCCCCTCCGCGTGCTCCATCACCATGTAGACGTGGCGCAGGTCTCGATGACCTGCAGCAGCCCGATGACGTTGGGGTGGTCCAGTGCCATCAGCCTCTGTGGTTCGCAAAGCGCCTGCTCGTTCCCCTCTGTCTTGGCCACCACTTTCACTGCCACCTCTGCTCCTGTCAGGAGGTGGTGGGCCAGGACCACCTGGCTGAAGCCCCTCTGCCCGAGCTCCCTCACCACCTGGTAGTGGTCAGTGAGGGCCGCCTCGCAGCAGGAGCTGGGCCTCTGCGCCTCTACTCTGCTCTGTCTACTCTGACTACCTCGCATCCTAAAGCCGGAACGCCAACCTCGGACGCTAGCTCAAAAAAAAATAACAAACCAAACAAAACGCCCAAACCAACAAACAAGAGTCAAAAGACAAAACAAACAAACAAACCAAGGCCCAAATCAAAAAAACAACAGCAGAACACCCCAAACACCAACCACCAGCCACCAACCACCGAACGCACTAACTAACTGGGAGTCTGACAGGTCACCACCAAGAGCTTCCTGTACTTATGGACGAGGAGCCCAGCCCGGCCGCCCGCTTATATGGCCGGGGTGGCAGAGCGCATCACAGTGGCTGCTTGTGAGGTCAGAGCACGAGGTGATCCAGTCACTCCTGGGCACGGCCCCCGGTCGTCTGCTCACTCTGGGGCCTCCAGGACCTTGGCCACTTTCATAATAAGAATGAGAGAGGACCCCAGAGCGTTTTGTTTCAGGGGATGTGGAGAATGAGAGTGACATATTACAGATGGAAACTCGGGGCAGACTCCAGAGGTCTTTCGCTTGGAGTCTGATGAGAACCCCTGATCTCTTGGGGCTCCTACAGGCCTCCTCATCTCTACCCTCAAAGTGTCTATTCAATCCTATTGCTTCCAACTCAGAACGATTGGCATCCTAGGCAGGGTGACACTACCCCATAATGCTCTGTCCCCAAAGACGCTCTAGTGCTCGGCATTAACACTTGTTGAGGGGGGAGGGCGCATCCATCACCCTCTCCCCACAAGGTTGTCATCCAATTTCACTCTAGAAACCCTAGATCGCCAAGAGCAGTGGTTGAGGGTTTCCAAGTGAGAGAGCTCAAACAGGGAAGCCAAGAATCCTAAAACCAGCAGCCATGTCCTTCCCATGCGGGGAGGAAATGAAGGCCTTCCCAGATACCTGGGTCCGATCCCGATGCTCTAACGGAGAACGTGGGGGCTGTGTCATTTATGGACAATACAAATCAATTCCCAGAGTTCTGGAGACTGGCAAGTCCCAGGTCAAAGCACCTGGTTGCTGTGTCCTGGCAGGATGGGAGGGGCCGAAGGCTTGAACTCATTCTCTCAAGCCCTGCTGTGGCTTTGTGTGACTCTGTGTTGTGTGGGTTTTTGACACACTGGCCATGGAAGCCAGGGCCTCGGGTGTGTCAGGCAAGTGCTCTAGCACTCGGGTGCTTCCACAGATTCTTTATTTTCTGTTGTCAGGATGATCATTTCTTTAGATATGTCCTCCCTTATCCCTTCTGACTAACTTCGGCTTTACTCCCACTGTATCTGATACAAGGATGGAAACCCTGCTTTTTTACTGAGTCCGTGTGTGTTGTAGGTTTTTTCCCATCCTTTCACCTTTAGTTTGTGATGTTGTTTTCTATGAGATGAGTCTCTTGAAGGCAACATATTGTTGGGTCTTTCTTTTTAGTCTAATCTGCCAAGCCTATGCCTTTTGATTGATTAGTTTGGACCATTGATGTTCAGGGTTATTATTGATATGTGATTTGTATTCCCAGTCATTTTGGCTTATATTTGGTTTTTATCTTGATTTGGTTTCTCCTTTAATTGGCTTTTCCTTAAGGATAGTTCCTCCCTTTGATTACTTACATTGTTGTTGTTCGTTTCTTCCTCATGGAATATCTTGCTGAGAATGTTCTGTAGCGCAGGCTTTCTATGTGTAAATTGCTTAACTTTTGTTTGTCATGGAAGGATTTTATTTCATCTTCAATTCTGAAGGTTAGCTTTGCTGGATATAGATTTCTTGGTCAGCAGCCATGTTCTTTCAGAGCCTGAAATACATTGTTCCAGGCCCTTCTAGCTTTTAGGGTCTAGGCTGAGAATTCTGCTGATATCCATATTGGTTTTCCCCTATATGTAATCTGTTTCTTTTCTCTTAGAGCCTTTAAAATCCTATCTTTATTTTGTACATTAGGCATTTTCATTATAATGTGTCTTGGTGTGGATCTGCTGTAGTTTTGTGCATTTGGTGTTCTGTAAGCCTCCTGCAGTTGAGTTTCCATTTTACTCTTCAGGTTTGAGAAATTTTCTGATATTATTTCATTGAATAGGTTGTTCATTCCTTTGGTTTGTATCTCTGTGCCTTCCTCAATCCTGATAATTCTTAAATTTGGTCTTTTCATGATATCCCATAGTTCTTTTAGGTTCTGTCCATGATTTCTTACCATCTTCTCTGTTTGGGCAACTTTATTTTCAAGATTCAATATTTTGTCTTCATTGTCTGAGGTTCTGTCTTCTAAGTCATCTAGTCTGTTGGTGATGCTTTCCATTGAGTTTTTTAGTTGGTTTATTGTTTCCTTCATTTCAAGGATTTCTGTTTGGTTCTCTTTCAGAATCTCTATCTTTTTGTTGAGTTGATCTTTTGTTTCCTGTAGTTGCTCTTTGAGCTGCTTATTGGAATGGTCAATCATTGCCTGCATTTGCTCTCTTATCTCATCATTTGCTTCTCTGAACATTTTAATCATGTATATTCTGAACTACTTTCCTGGCATTTCCTCTACCATGCTGTCATTGGATTCTATTAATGTAGAATCTTGGTTTGTTTGGAACACTTTCCTCCCTTGTTTTTTCATGTTGTTCGTGTATCTTCCCCTCTAGCAATGCAGGTCTAGGGTATTATAGTTTCTGTCCTATAGGCTTAGTGACCCTATAGTTTTCTGAAACCTCTTTTTTTTTTTTTCTAATGCAATTGCTCACACTTTATTCAGCTTAGCACTCTATTTTTATACAGTAATATTTTGCTATAATGACAATTTTAGAGTTTACAGAACAAGGGACTTTCCAAAGTACATTTGTTGGGAGCTGTTTGCTATACTATTCTATGGGGCGGCTAAGATGGC
>JAJEJO010049783.1:693419-724204 GCA_020662805.1 Glaucomys volans
TACACATTCAGGGGATCGCGTCTTTGTGGGCAACAAAGACGGCGATAAATGGTGCCGAAACCCGGGAAATACAATTTAACAAAAGTTTGCCAAAGAGATTGAAGGTTCGCGATAAAAGCGACGATAGGAAAGTTTGCCAAGGAGCAACTAAGGTTTGAAGGTTCGCGATAAAAGCAACGATCCAAGGTCCACGGGTTCTATAGAAAGTGGCGAGATTTAAAGGAAAGTTTGCCAAGGAGAGGAAAAGGGCTGTTTGACTGCTAAAAAAGACAAATTTAAGGATTCTATCGAGGAGAGAAACACTATTCTAGAGGAAGTTAAGGAAGAACGATCTTACTAACAGAACTACGGGTTTAATAGCAATATTGTTTTTGCTCCGTTGGGTAATTGCCTTACGTAAGGCTCAAATAATAGATCGACAAGCTGTTCATCAGCCTTGTCTGCCACAGAGTCGGGCAGCCCCCCTGCTGTATGGCTCAGTGTGCCGGACCGGTGGTCAAAGACGGGTAATGAAGTGGTGATCTTGTATCAACCTAAGACAGAAGGTGCATCGAGCTATGCATTCTTTGAGGACGGGTAAGAACAAGTATCGACCACTCAACCTAAGACAGGCACGGTCCCTGCCATTCTTTTATAAAAGAAAAAAGGGGGAGCTGTTGGGAGCTGTTTGCTATACTATTCTATGGGGCGGCTAAGATGGCGCCTGGCGGTATTGATTGTAAACTGGCCACACGTGTGTCTGGTTCGTGCTTTAAGCCTTTGCCTATGCTTGCCCGTGTATGCTTCACGTGGAAGTTCTGTGATTGGTCAACTGAGGGTATGCTTCACGTGGAAGTTCTGTGATTGGTCAACTGAGGGTATAAGAGAGAGAGACAGACAGAGACACACACACTAACGCAGACGCTGAGGGCGGGAAGAGGAAGAAGAAGAGGGAGGAAACGGGAGGAAACGGGAGGAACGGGAGGAAACGGGAGGAACGGGAGGAAACGGGATGAAACGGGAGAGGGAGGAAACGGGAAAGGAACGGGAAAGAAACGAACGGGTGCGCAAGATAAAGAGCTGCATACACATTCAGGGGATCGCGTCTTTGTGGGCAACAAAGACGGCGATATACATTTTTACGAGGAACATGAGAAAGCAATGACCTCAGTTATTAACCTTACGTAATTATTTAATTTTAAGAATATTTATTATTCTGTAACCTGGCAAAATTTACTTCGAACCCATATAATTTTCTTTTTTTTAATTTACTTATTGATTCATTGAACACAAATGGAGTACAGCTATTGTTTCACTGGTTGTACACAAAGTAGAGTCACACCATCTGTGCGTTCATGCATGTACATAGGGCAATGGTATCTGTCACAATTTCTGTTATTATTTTTACCCCCCACCCCGCCCCCACCCCTCCCTTCCCTCCATGCTATCTATCCTTCCTCCATTCTTGCCACCCTTCCCCCCTGCATTATGCATCATCATTCATTTATCAGTGAGACCATTCGGCCTTTGGATTTTTGGGATTGGCTGATCTCACTTAGCATAACAGTCTCCAACATCATCCATTTACCTACAAATGCCATAATTTTATTCTTCTTTATGGCTGAGTAATATTCCATTGTGTATATATACCACAGTTTCTTTATCCATTCATCTACTGAAGGGCATCTAGGTTGATTCCATAATCTAGCTATTGTGAATTAAGCAGCTATGAATATTGATGTGGCTGCATCACTGTAGCAATCTGATTTTAAGTCCTTTGGGTATAGGCCAAGGAGTGGGATAGCAGGGTCAAATGGTGGATCCATTCCAAGTTTTCTAAGGAATCTCCACACTGCTTTCCAGAGTGGCTGCACCATCTTGCACTTCCACCAGCAATGTATGAGTGTACCCTTTCCCCACATCCTCGCCAACACCTGTTGTTGCCTGTGTTCTTGATAAAAGACATTCTAATTGGGGTAAGATGAAATCTTAAGGTGGTTTTGATTTGCATTTCTCTTATCACGAGTGATGTTGAACATTTTTTAATAAATCTGTTGATTGCTTGTAGATCTTCCTCTGTAAAGTGTCTGTTCATTTCCTTGGCACATTTATTGATTGGGTTATTGGTGTTCTTGGTGTAAAGATTTTTGAGTACCTGGTAAATTCTGGAGATTAGTGCTCTATCTGAAGTGTGTGTGGAAAGATTTTCTCCCACTCTGAAGGCTCTCTCTTCACATTGCTGATTGTTTCCTTCGCTGAGAAAAAGCTTTTTAGTTTACTCTATCCCAATCATTGATCCCAGCTTTTATTTCTTGCGCTTTGGAAGTCATGTTAAGGAAATCTGGTCCAAGGCCAACATGATGAAGATTTGGACCTATTTTCTCTTCTATTAGGTGCAGAGTCTCTGGTCTGATTTCTAGGTCCTTGATCCACTATAAGTTGAGTTTTGTACAGGGTGAGAGATATGGGTTTAGTTTCATTTTGCTGCATATGGATTTCCAGTTTTCCCAGCACCATTTGTTGAAGAGGCTGTCTTTTCTCCATTGCATGTTTTTGGCCCCTTTGTCAAGTATGAGATAGCTGTATTTATGTGGGTTTGGCTCTGTGTCCTCTATTCTTTACCATTGATCTACCTGTCTATTTTGGTGCCAATACCATGCTGTTTTTGTCACTATTGCTCTGTAGTATAGTTGAAGGTCTGGTATTGTGAAACCCCCTGCTTCACTCTTCTTGTTAAGGATTGCTTTAGCAATTCTGGGTCTCTTATTCCTCCAAATGAATTTCATGATTGCTTGCTCTATTTCTATGAGGTCCGTCATTGGGGTTTTAATTGGAATTGCATTGAATTTGTATAGCATTTTTGGAAGTATGGCCATTTTGACAATATTAATTCTGCCTATCCAAGAACATGGGAGATCTTTCCATCTTCTCCGATGCTCTTTAACTTCTTTCTTTAGTGTTCTGTAGTTCTCAGTGTAGAGGTCTTTCACTTCTTTTGTTAGATTGATTCCCAAGTATTTTATATTTTTTGAGGTTAATGTGAATGGGGTAGTTTTCCTAATTTCTCTCTCAGAGGATGCATCACTTATGAATAAAAATGCATTAGATTTATGAGCATTAATTTTATATCCTGCTACTTTACTGAATTCATTAATGAGTTCTGGAAGTTTTCTGGTGGAATTCTTTTTTTTTTTTTTTAATTGAACACAAATGGAGTACAGCTATTGTTTCACTGGTTGTACACAAAGTAGAGTCACACCATCTGTGCGTTCATGCATTTACACAGGGCAATGGTATCTGTCATACACTCTGTTATTAATTTTACCCCCCACCCTCTGGTGGAATTCTTAGGGTCTTCTAAATAGAGAATCATGTCATCAGCAAATAGGGATAGTTTGATCTCTTCTTTTCCTATTCGTATTCCTCTAATTTCTTTGGTCTGTCTAATTGCTCTGGCTAGAGTTTCAAGAACAATGTTGAATAGTAGTGGCGAAAGAGGGCATCCCTGCCTTGTTCCAGTTCTCAGGGGGAATGCTTTCAATTTCTCTCCATTTAGAATGATGTTAGCTGTGGGCTTAGCATAGATAGCCTTTACAATGTTAAGGAATGTCCCCACTATCCCTATTTTTTCTAGTGTTTTGAGCATGAATGGGTGCTGTATTTTATCAAATGCTTTCTCTGCATCTATTGAAATAATCATGTGGTTCTTGACCTTAAGTCTGTTGATGTGGTGAATTACATTGATTGATTTCCGGGTGTTGAACCAACCTTGCATCCCTGGGATGAAACCCACTTGATCATGGTGCACTATCTTTTTAATATGCTTTTGTATGCGGTTCGCTAAAATTTTGTTAAGAATTTTTGCATCTATGTTCATTAGAGATATGGGTCTGAAATTCTGAAACCTCTTCTTTAAGGGGGGAATCAACATTAGCAACACCCAGTACAGACAATATGCAGCTGTAAACCAAAGAGCTCCTAAGAAGACTATTGTTACAGTAGTATTTTTGTTACAATATTGTTACAATATTGTTACAATATTGTCATAATAAACAGAGTGGATGAGTTCAATTATTATCTACAGTATAACAAACAGATTTGCAATGAGGACTGCAGTTTCTAATGGAGGACAAAGAGGATGGGGAGGGGTGTAGGATGCAACTGTTAACCGTGTAAGAAAAGAGTATGAAGTTAAAGGTCATAGGAAGAGTGAAAGTGCAGTCAGAGGAAGTTGGTTGTTAGCATGAGAAGAGTGAGAAAAAGCCCTTGAGGGAACAGATAAACAAAAGGAAAGTAGAGAGCAAGAAAAGTAAAGAAATAAAAATTTAAAAGCTATCACAAAGGAGAAAAAAAAAAAAAACTACACTCTAGCAGTCATATCCTATTCAAACCTCCCAGTCTTCAGTAGCCTGAGGCATGAGAGTACCTGACAATGAGCTTCCAGTCTCCAGCGGGCGTCTCAGGATGGGATTGGCCCCACCTAATGACAGTTTCCCCTTCGCGGATAATCCACGATGGCTGCACTGGCTTCCAAACATGTTGGCAAATGGTGAGCTGCAGCACAGGGTGTGGGCACCAAGACTGTGTGGGGTGCAGTCGGTCAGGCTGGGCCCCTGAAGGTGGTGTGCTCAGTCAAGCCGGGGGTCCTGAAGGCGGGGTGCTGTCAGTAGGGCTGGTGGTCCTGCAGCTCCTGGCTTTTTTCCCCAACATGGCAGCAGCCACACGTAACCACACGTAACCTGCGGGTACTGTGACGGTGGACTTCCAGGCAACAGCAGGCAGCTGGCGATCCACTGACGGTCCGCAGGCTCCACCGGCTACTGGTGGACGATCTGCAGATGATCCTTGGTTGGTGGGCGATGGGGAGGTGAAGGGCAGGCGATGGGCAGGCCAGAGGCAGGCAGACAGGCAAGTGATGGATAGGTGGCGGTCAGTGAGTCCAGAGGCCTCTCTTTGGAGTTTAGAACTGTAAGGATCCTGAGGAGGGCCAAAGGGAGGACCTTAATTCAATCTAAGTGGGTATCTATAGATAATTTGGTTAAGGTTGCCTTTCAGGGTCCTATTTTCCTCTTGACCGTTCTGGACGATGGTGAATGGTAGGGAATGTGGAAGTTCCATTTTATATTTAAAATTTTAACCAATTCTTGGGCAATAGATGAAGTAAACTTGGGGCCATTATGGGACTGGAGGGAGGCAGGCAAGCCAAAGCGTGGAGTTATTTCCTGGGAAAGTAAGGCTGCAACTGCAAAGGCCCTCTTATTGTTGGTTGGAAAGGCTTCACCCCATCTGGGAAAGGTGTCTGCCAAGACTAGAAGGTACCTAGTCCTCCGTACAGGGGGCATGTGGGTGAAGTCAAGTTGCCAGTCCATGGCTGGAAGGACCCCTCTAGCCTAGTGCGTGGGAAATGGTGGTGGTCTCACATTAGAGTCGGGGTTAGCCTTGAGACAGGTTGTGCATGATTGGGAAACTTGCTGGAGAAACTGTAAATCTGAAGGGGACAGGTTTAGTGAATTCTTTAGAATTATTTGGAGAGAACCAGTATCCGGGTGGAATAAATTGTGGAGAGGGTCTTGGTCTCATCAGGGGGAAATTGGAGTTTTGTGGGCATGGAATATAGAACTGGCTGGGTATGGGGGTAGACTGAGCGATTTTCTTGGCAAGCCTGTCTGCCTCCTGGTTCCCTGAGGAAATGTAACTCTTCTCAGCCCGATGGCCTCTACAGGGTAAGATTGCTACCCTATGGGGTAAAGTGCAGCTTCCAGCAACTCTTTTATGTAACTAGCATTAAGAATTGGGGCTCCTGTCTGAGTTAGGAAGCCCCTTTCTCTCCAGACAAGGATGTTAGAATGAATAATATTGTGTATGTACTTGGAATCAGTGACAATATTGACTGATTTGTCCCTTGCTAATGATAAAGCTCAGGCGAGGGCCACTAACTCAGCTTGCTGGGATGTGGTCTCCAGGGTAAGGCAGGTAACTCCAGTGTCTGGGTGAGGACGAAAGGAGAATTTGCTGTAGCTTCTCCCTGAATTATACCTTAACCTGCTAGGTAAGGGGACTGTTTTGGGAGCTTCCATCTATGAATCAGTCTGAGGAGTCAGGCAAATGTTGATCTGTTATATGAGAGAATGGGCTCATCAGAAAGTCCAGAATGTCAGGACAAGGGTGGGAAATTATAGGGACAGAGGGTTTTTTTGTTGGGAGAGGAGTGGCTGGGTTTAGTGAGGAGTCTTGCTGGAAGGTGATGAGGGGACCCCAGGTTGTGCACTGGACTCTGGTTGGGGGAGGGATGACAGTGAAGGGGGCCTGGGAAGATCTGGGAGGGGTTCGTAGGAACAGTGATGGGCTGACGTGACGCAAATCTCCTCCCGTCGGGACCCAGAGAGCTGCTGTTGCCAGCACCTCGAGGGCCTGGGGGCAGCCTTGATAGACTAGGTCTAATTGTTTGGATAGCAATGCAATGGGGTGGGGGGCATCTCCTGTCTTCTGGCAAAGAACTTTCAAGGCTTGTACATGTTCTGAGTGGAGTGACAGGAAAAAAGGCTTGTTGGGGTTTGGTAAATGTAGAGTCGAGGATTTGAGAAGAGAATTCTGGGGAGTAGAAATGGTAGAGGAAAAAGAACAGGGACAGGGCCAGGATCTGACAGGTTCCCTTTGGTAGCCTCATTGAGGGATTTGGCTAGGAGGGAGAATTTTGGTATCCAGATGCGAAAATAATTGAAAAGGCCTAAGAGAGACAGCATGTCCCTCTTGGTGGTCGGGAGGGGAATGTCTTTTAGAGCCTGGAGTTTTTCTGGGGGTACGGTGCGGGAGGTGGGGGTTAGTAGGATGCCTAAGTATTGTACCTGAGGGGAGCAGAGCTGGGCCTCAGATTGAGAAACCCGGTACCCCCGGGAGGCCAGGGAGATAAGCAGGATGCTAGTGGGACGTGTGGAATGTTCGGAGGAAGAGCAGGAGGTCGTCCACATACTGCATACAGTGGCTAGGGGATAAATCCAGGGTGGCCAGGATTCGCTGGAGAGCCTGGCCAAAGTAGGAGGGATCTCGGAAACCCTGCGGGAGAAGGGTTCAGGTGAGTGGCTGTGAGAAGTGAGTGTCCGGGTCTGTCCAGGTAAAAGAGAAGAGTGGGTGTGAGGCAGGATGGAGGGGAATAGCGAGAAGGCGTCCTTCAGGTCTAACACTGAGGACTGTGTGGGAGGCTGGGATGTGAGGTGAAAGGGTGAGGGCTTGGGGACTACAGGGGATATGGGGACAACTGTCTGGTTGATTTTCCTGAGGTCCTGGACTAGCCGAAACTGGCCACTGGGTTTCCTTACTCCGAGGAGGAGGGAGCGATGAGGAGAGTGGGTGGGTGTGAGGCATTTGGCCTGTGAGAAATGGGAGAAGTGGGCTTCACGCCTCTGAGGGTTGGGGGGCTAAAGGATACTGGGGGGGGGGGGCTGCATAACGGGTGGGGTCTCTCGGATGGATATGAACTGGGGAATGGTGTTTTGCTATTATAGGCTGAAAAGTATCCCAGACTGTGGGGTTAATCTGGGCAAGTAAAGGACAACTGGGAGGCTTAGGGGGTGCAGGGACCGGGTCCAGGCCAGTATGTATTAAAAAGATGGTAGTGAAGCCGGGCACAGTGGCGCACGCCTGTAATTCAAGTGACTCGGGAGGCTGAGTCAGGAGGATCTCGAGTTCAAAGCCAGCCTCAGCAACTTAGCAAGGCCCCAAGCAACTCAGTGAGACCCTGTCTCTAAATAAAATACAAAATAGGGCTGGGGATGTGGCTCGAGTGCCCCTAAGTTCAATCTCTGGTTAAAAAAGAAAAAAAGATGGTAGTGGACTTTAAAGGGGGAATGATAAGGAGAATTTGAATTTGTGAAGGAGATCTTGACCCAATAGGGTCGACTTGGCATAACTACAGAGGAATGGGATAATGAAGGGGATCCAAATGTGCAAAAGCGGGGGGAGGGGGCAGTGGATAGTGGGGGTACCTGAGACTCCCATAATTGGGGTATTTGATTTAAAAGTATGTCCACGCCATTCATTCAAGAGTGAAAGGCTTGCCCCAGTATTGACCACAAATGAGACTGCATGGCTGTCACCATCCCTGTGACCCGGCGCTCCTCGGATGTGCCATCTGAGGTGGCAGGGGCAATGGAGCCCAGGCCCCATCATTCCAACACTCGATGAATGGGACTTGGGAACCTGGTGACTGTACTGGGGGAAGGGGTGTCCTTCCCTGGGGACAGTCCACCTTCCATTGTCCCCATTGTCCACACTTGGGACGGGGTTTGGAGGGTTTCCCCGGGTTAGGGCAGGCTTTTTCCCAGTGTCCCTGTTGCCCACATCAGAAGCAGGGTCCAGGAGGTGTACTGGTGGGGCAATGAGCCATGAAGATATTTGGCGGTCAGGTGGAGCCATGAGCCATAGGGGCTTTCCTTGGGCTCTGGATGGTGGAGGCCAGGAGCTGGTATTTAAGATGTCGCTCTTTCTCCTTTTTGGCCTCATCTTCCTGGTTGTTAAAAACTTTGAAAGCTGTATCTAAGAGTAGCTGCTGTGGAGACTCAGGACCCTTCTCTAACTGTCTGAGTTTCTTGCAGATATCAGGTGCAAACCCGCTGATAAAGTTTAAATGAAGAAAAAGACTGCCACCAGGACTGGTGATGTCCTAATTTGTACACTTGGTGATGTCCACAGTAAGTTGGGCCAAAAATAGGGCAGGATTTTCATTAGATCCCTGTGTAATTTCCTTTTTCTTTTCCCAATTAGTTAGAGTGTGAAAATTTTTTGTCATTCCTTCAGGAGGCAAGTGACCATGTGTTGGAGTCTGAGGACCCGGGGTCTTGAGGCTGATAAGTCCAATTAGGTTCAACGGTGGGGACAGCAGTGTCTGCTGCTGGATGGATATTAGGGTTTTGGCCATGCAGAAGGAGGTCCACATGGTCTCTTGCATCCTGCCAGATTCGAGTGCATTCATTCTTGATCAGGGTGGACGTTAATATATAGTACACATCTGCCCAAGTGAGGTGGTAGGCCTGAGTCAAGCGGGTGAACTCCTTCCTACAGGGTTTTCAGAAAAAGATCCCAGTCTATCCCCTACTTGGGACATATCTGTCACGGACAAGGGAACAAGGACCCAGACCGTACCTTCAGCTCCTACCACCTCTGGGAGAGGAAACATGTGTTTTGCTGGGAGATTTCTAGACCTTGTATGGGGAGGGGATGGCGGGGAAGAGGGGGAACTAGTATGTGGGGTCTGAGGAGGTGGCTCTGATGGCAGGGTGGCTGGACATTGTGGGGAGGAGTCAGCTATGGGGGCAGTGGGACTTTGCTGAGCGGCACTTGATGGGGTAGCAGTGGAATTATGGGAGGAGGGCTTGATGTGGGGACCAGGGACCCCGGGATCTCTAAGGAGGAGGTTCACCTGCTATTTCTGGGGTTGTAAATGAGGAAGAGAGTTGAGAGTCTGTAAGAAGCAACTGCAAAGTGGGACACGGTTTGCATATTGAGGGGTTTGAGTGAAGGACAAGAAAGGCTTTGAGGTATGGGACCTCACTCCTCTTTGCCATTTTGCAGTAAATGATTTTTTAATTTTAAGAGAATTTCTTGATCAGAGGTTCCATATTTGGGCCATTGGTGCAGAGCATCTAATTAGTATTGTGGCCAAATTCAAGTGCTGAGCTTAATGAGGTGTTTGATCTTGAGGTCAGTTTGGGAGGAAAGGATTTTAAAATCCTAATAAGACAACCCAAAGGGGAGTGCCATGGAATTGACTGACTGATTTCCATGTTATGGGGGGTGACTGGGCTGTCAGATTGAAACCAAAGCGTCCCCTGGATTCTTTCCGACACCAAACTGGACAGTGCCACCAGAAATGGGGAACTTCTTCACCTCAATTTCAATTTCGGTAGCCAAAAGGCAGGGTCTGAGGGCAGGGTACCTATCTGCTAGAGACTGGACAGAAATTTCACCCCAACTTTAACGGTGAGGGGACCCCTGGGGGGTCCCATGGGCCAAAAGGCGTGGGTCTCAGGGCAGGTGCTTATCTGGTAGAGACCAGATGCAGGGATGGAGGGATCTTTACCTTTCTGAAGAATTTGAAGGCCGGTGTTGGATGCAGATAGACAGATGGCAAAGAGGGTCTCTGATCCGGAGGGCTGCAGGGTATTGGGAAGGGAGGGATGAGGGAGAGGGTGGCAAGGCTGTGGGAAGGGGGGCAAAAAGGATGCCTCCAGCACCGATAAAGGACTCATACAAGTCCTTGCACCTTCCACGTGGCACAGGCCATGAAAACCTAGCCTAGGGCTGGGGTCGATTACGGGTCACATACCAGCAGTCATTCAGCCAAAGTGGACTCGGAGAGTGTGGAGGGTCTCTCTCTGCAGGGTAGGGCATGCAGTCAGTTTGGGGATTCAGCCCTAGCATAAGCGGTGGCTGGGGGACCCCCGACTTCAGTGCCAGACTCTCAAGGGTCACTCCCCAGATCTCATCAGTCCTTTAACTTAACTGCAGGGGAAGGGGAACGGGTAAGGGGGCTGAGACCCTTCAGACACAATATCTTTCTTTGATTTATTGATTTTTACAGGGTGCTGAATATTGAACCCAGTGGCTCACGTGAGCTAGGTAAGCGCTATACCTCTGAGCTACACTATCAGTCCCTCCCCAGCCTTTCTTATTTTCTATTTTAAGGCAGGATCTAAGTTATATAGGCTAGCCTCAAATTTGCGATCCTCCTGTTTCAGCTTCCCAAGTAGCTTGGATTATAGGGCTGGGTCACCTTGCCCAGCCCATAATAATTTTTCATTATTTAAATTAATGGCTACAGTTATTTCCTTTGCAATGATTTCCTGAAACTAGAATTGAGTTTTCACACTTCTTCAAATTTCCCGGTAACAGTTCTTAAGGAGCCGTTGCCGCAAGGGGTTCCGGATAACGTAGTCCCAATTTGCAGAGATTTAATCCCTTAACTCCGGACTGGGAATTTCCGGCGGAAGTTGCTGGGCGTGAGAAAAATCCTAGAGTTGTTTCCGCAAACGTCTTTCACGGGAGCACCTGGGCGACGCGTGGGGGCGTGGCTTCAAGTCCCTGTGCGATTGGCCAGCGGATCTCTGGGCACGCGCACACGGCGCTTCCGGCCCCTCGCAGGGCCTCCTGGGAGTTGTAGTCGGACTCCTGCCGGAGCTCTGCCGACTGGAAAGCGCCGGGCGAACCGAGGCTGTTCCCTGTCTTCCGCGCTCGGCTGGGAGGATGGATCCCGGGCCCGGGCCCGACGCGACGCCCCTGGCCAGCCTGGCCTGGTCGTCCGCCTCGGCGCCCCCGCCGCGGGGGTTCAGCGCGGTGAGTAGTGGCGGGGGGCGGGGGCGGACCGCGGCCGCGGGAGCCTGGCGCTGACCCGCGTCCTCCGGGTAGATCTCCTGCACTGTCGAGGGCGCGCCCGCCAGCTTCGGCAAGAGCTTCGCGCAGAAGTCTGGCTACTTCCTGTGCCTCAGTCCCCTGGGCAGCCTAGAGGTAAGGGTGCCGGCCTGCCGCATCACCGGGGTCCCTTCACTGCCCGTGTCCGTTCGCGAGCCCGGTGCCGCGCGCTCCGTCCCTGCTGCTGAGCGATCCCGCTCCCCTCCGCCCCCAGAACCCGCAGGAGAATGTGGTGGTCGATATCCAGGTCGTGCTGGAGAAGGTCTCCCTGCCGCCGGGCTTCTCTCCTGTCTGCGACCCCCTGGACTCCAGTAAGACACGCGTCCGGGGCCGGAGGCGTCTGGGTTGCTGCGGGGAGAAGCAGGGTGGAGGCTCGCGTTGTTGGCACACCGGGGATACCAGGGTTGACTGAGGTCCTGGACCCCGTTCTAAGGCGGAGTGACGTCCTCTGTCCTGAGTTAAAATGTGTGTTTGGCACAGTCTGTGTTCTAGATTAAGAGTTCCATCGATGCGACCTGTTAAGTTACCGTCGCTGCTGCTGCTTATCTCCTCACTTGGTAGCCAAGCAAAACCACCGCGCAGTTCTCCTCACTCCCAGGCCCTTGCCCACGCCATGTCCTCTGCCTGTAGCGCCCTTTCCATCCCTTTGCCTAGCTCAGTCCTTGTCCTCTGGTCTCAGCTTCACCCTTTCTGATCCTGCAACCCTCGTGTGGCTTTTGCAGCCTGACCCGTTTCCCAACATTTCTTGCCATTTTTATGTGACTCTCAGGGAATATTCATTGATACTGGAGTTGGCAAAGTTAAGAAGAGGGCCAGATCGTAAACATTTTATGCTTTGCAGGCCAGAAGATAGATGGTATATTCTTTCTTTCTGCATTTCTTTTTTTTTTTTTTTAAACTCTATAAAAAGTGTTGCGGGTTGTGGTGGCGCAGGACTGTAATCCCAGCGACTCTGGAGGCTGAGGCAGGAGGATCGCAGGTTCAAAGCCAGCCTCAGCACAGGCAAGGCACTAAGCAACTCAGTGAGACCCTGTCTCTAAATAAAATACAAAACAGGGCTGGGGATGTGGCTCACTGGCCTAGTGCCCCTGAGTTCAATCCCTGGTTCAAAAAAAAAAAAAAAAAAAAGTGTCAAAACCATTATTACCTCATGTGCTGTAGAAAAACAGGCTAAGAAGGAGTAGTTTGCTGACCCCTGGGTTAGAGAACTGGGGGAAAGTACAGCTTGGAGGACCAGGCTGGATGCCTATGGCCACCCCATGAACGCTCCTTTGTGTCTCCAAAGATCAGCTTGCTCCTATGGCTCCCAAAGTCGTTATGCAGTCTCCTTCTATGACTATACCATTTGTGATTTAACCATCTCCCCCCAGTGCTATCCAGTTGACTGCCTTTCCCAGTGCCCTGATAAGCATCTTCTGGAGCCCTCTTTGTGTACTCCCACCTGGCTCCACTTCCCTCTTTCACTCCCCTGTCCCCTACCCCTAGAGGCCTCTGTGTCCAAGAAGAAACGCATGTGTGTGAAGCTGGTGCCCCTGGGGGCTGCAGACATGGCTGTGTTTGATGTCCGGCTGAGTGGAAAGACCAAGACAGTACCTGGATACCTCCGAGTAGGGTAGGGCCTCGCCCACCTTGGGCTTCTTCCCCCTCCTCCAACGTTTGAGTTTATGCCTCTGATCCTTGTGTACTCCCATGAGCCCTCCTGTCCTTCTGCCACCTGTGCCTGACATTCTGCATGTTGAAGTGGGGACGGCTGTACCAGGCTGTAGAGGCATCAAGAAGAGTCACTGAGTTGGTGTGTTTAAGCGCTGGAACGCTGACTGGACCCTGAAGGCTTAGTTAGTATGTTGGTCAGGTGGAGGTTGAGGTGCTGAAACAAAAATCTCTCAGATGGAGGTCACCCAGAGACCCAGGTTCCTGGCCTTCCCTGGGGCAGCTAGTCTCAGCCCTGCCTGTACATTAGGCCAGGATCCCTCTTCTCTTCCCTCCCACTCCAGGGACATGGGTGGCTTTGCCATCTGGTGTAAGAAGGCCAAGGCCCCAAAACCAGTGCCCAAGCCCCGAGGTCTCAGCCGGGAAATGCGGGGCCTCTCCCTCGACCCGTCTAGCCAGCCCAGGTGAGCCCTTGGGCATAGGGGTTGGGGGATCTCACAAGGGGGTTCAGGCTTGACCAGGGTCCTGGTCCCCTGTCCACCAGTAAAAGCAGCCTTCCGGAGCGGTCACTGTCAAGACTGGGCTCTCGGGCATCCACCCTGCGGAGGAGCGACTCTATCTACGAGGCGTCCAGTCTCTATGGCATCTCGGGTGAGCAGAGTGGAGAGGCTGAGGCTGGATGTGGGCAGGGCTGCCCAGATCCCAACCCCAGGACGGCCTCAGGGCCAGGTGGATCCCGACCTGCCCCCACTCCCTACCCCAACTCTGTAGGATTTTTTTTTTTTTTTTTTTGAGTCCTGGGGATGGAGCCTGTGGCCTCACCCATGCTAGGCAAGTGCTCTATCAGGGGACACACCTCGGGCCCCAGCCCAGGCTGGTTCTGTGAAGGCTGGGCGCCCTGGCAGGGTGGTAGGCAGCAGTGCTCCAGCCCCTTGTGATTCTCCCCTGGTGTGTTTCTTCCAGCCATGGATGGGGTTCCCTTCACGCTGCACCCCAGATTTGAGAGCAAGAGCTGTGGCCCGCTGGTGAGTCAGAGCCCTGGAGAGCCTGGTCTGCTCCAGCCTCACTGTTCAGATGCCAGGAGACCCCTGCTCCGGCCCCCCAGCATGGAGGCCCACTGTCGGGGCAGGAAGGGGTGGGAGCTAAGGAGTGGCAGCCAGAGGCCTCAGGTCCTGGAATGGGGACAGTCAGGAGGGTAGCTGGATGCGGGTAGGTGGATGCGGGTAGCCGGAGGCCCTGACAGGAGCTGGGGAGGGTATGTCCAGACAAGTCTTTGGGTGCAGCCTCCTTAGACATGGAGGAACGGGTGGTCCAGGTTGGGAGGAGGCCCAAGACCAACATGCGCCTCCCTACCAGGCCTTTTCTGCCTTTGGGGACCTCACCATCAAGTCGCTGGCAGACATTGAGGAGGAGGTGGGTACCAGGGTGCAGAGGGGTGCACAGAGGTGCTGGGACCACCCCAGGCTGCCCCGACCTTCCAAGCATGGAGGTCACACCCCCCTCACCTCCCTCTCCCCCTTCCTTGCAGTACAATTATGGCTTCGTGGTGGAGAAGACGGCAGCTGCCCGCCTGCCCCCCAGCGTCTCGTAGCCCCTCCTCCACCCCAGGGAGGAGCCCGTGCTTGAGCCCCACAGCCTGGCGGCCACCCTGTCTCACTCCATCTTGGGAAGCTCTGAGGCATAGGGTGAGCTGGACCCTGAGCCCTGCGCTGGAGCTGCAGCCCCGGGAGGGGCCCGAGCAGGCTGCTTGGTGGTGGGCTCTCCCGTGCCCAGGCCCTGCAGGGCAGGGGTCAACTGGATGGAAACCAGTGCCTTCAAGTCACGTGTCCAACTCTCTGGTGCCTGGAGGTGGCGCGGGCGTCCTCCTGGTAATAAAACACTACCCTGTGTCCACTCTGGAGTCCTGTCCTGGCCCCAGTCCTTGGCAGGCGTACGGAGCTGCAGCCCATCAAGTGAGTGGGTGACGTCATGGTGGGGGCTTCCCTTCTGCAGAGGTGGAAGCCGAGGCTCAGGTCGGGAGTGACCCCCGACTGTAGGTTTGTCACTAACAGAGCTACTGTTGATATGGCGATGGCCACATCCCCAACATCTCATGTATTGGATGTCAGTGGCCTTCCATCAGCCCAGGAGGAAGTCCAGTTCTTATCAGCAATTCACAGTGGGTAACTGAGGCAGGGGACCATCACCCAGAGCTGGGGTTTGGACCCTCAGCTGCACAGGCAGTCGATCTCGTTATTCTCGCTGGTTGTGTTCTATAAAGTTGCCCTACAAACCGAATCAGCAGACACTGGACTGTCGCTCCTGGGGGGACGCGGAGCAAGGTTCCTGCCACCCTCTGGTCTCGACTTCCTCATCAGCTGATCCACACATAACTTTGTTCTGAGGGTGTTTCTGTTAAGGACATCTTTCCACACGTGGTGGATCCATTCCCATTGACCTCGGGGCCAGCAGGGCTGTCACACGTGCCTGCGCCCAGCTGACCCACCACATCTCTTCTCATTAAGGCAGCCTCTGTGTACATCGGTCGCTAGGTGGCGTTTCAGCACCATTTCGAGTGTGACTGTGTGTGTGTGAGAGTGTGTGTGTGTGTGGGTGGGTGAGAGTGTGTGTGAGTGTGAGTGTGTGTCAACAGTGACATCCTGAAGGAAAAGCCCCCAAGGCAGAAAACATGGCGCTGTACAGAGCAGTCAGGATGCCTGTGCACAGCTGGGAGCTGGAACAGGAAGGCAGAAGGTGGCACATCTGTGCAGCCACAATGACAGAACCGATCAGGTGTGGAGGTTTGGGGGTTACAAGTGCAGTTGACCCTCAGTATCCATGAGTTCCAAGTCCATGGATTCAACTAACCACAGATTAAAAATATTCATGGGAAACCCTCCATGTTTGTACTGGATGGGTGCAGACTTTTTTTTTTTTTTTTTTGTCACGATTTCCTAAAGAATACCGTAGTGGCTTCCCTTTCTGATCTCTCTGCAGACCCCAGGTGTACTGATGCATACCTGTAATCCTAGCTACTTGGGAGGCTGAGGCAGGAGGAGCAAAAGTAGAGTCCAGCTTCAGCAGTTTGGCTAGAACTTGTCTCAAAAAGTAAAAGGGGCTGGGCGCAGTGGCCCATGCCTGTAATCTCAGCCACTTAAGAGGCTGAGGCAGGAGGATCGTGAGTTTAAAGTCAGCCTCAGCAACAGTGAGGCCCCAAGCAACTCAGTGAGACCCTGTCTCTAAATAAAAAATACAAAATAGGGCTGGGGATGTGGCTCAGTGGTCGAGTGCCCCTGAGTTCAATCCCCAGTACTCCACCACCCCAAAATTGAAAAAAAAAAGGGGGGCTGGGAATGTAGCTTACTGGTAGAGCGCCCCTGGGCACTCTATCTGCAGTATCTCCCTCTCTCTTTCTCTCTCTAGCGCGCGCGCACACACACGGATACATAGCAACTATGTTGGAATCGCTTCCATTGCATTAAATGCAATCCAGAGATGATTTGAGGTCTAGAGGAGGTGCTGTAGGTTCGAGCAAACTACACCATTCTATATTAGGGATTTGGGCACCCACCGGTGAATTTTTGGAATCCTGTAGGTACTGGAACCAATCCCCTGAGGATACCCAGGGATGACTGTGAACTTCAGTAAGTAGAATTGATATGAACAAATTCTGTAAATGATGAAGACGGGCTATATTTGTGACATGAACCGCCCCAGGGTCACACCCTTTCCCCCCACGTGTGTGATCGTCCTCTGCGGCTTCCCTTTCTGATCTCTGCAGACCCCGTAGCCTCTGTGTCCCACCTTCTGCCGCAGTCGTAGACATCTCCAGACTTCTGCTCAGAAAAGCGAAGGTCCGTTTCTCATGCACACTATGTACCGTGCGGGGCTGCGACTCGCAGCGCCGGTGTGGTGGTGTCGAGACCCGCCAGATGGGGCTGCCACCGCATCCCGGGACCCTGGAAAAGCGCTCAGCTGGTCCTCCGCTGCCTGTCAAAAGTCCAGCTGCGGAAGTGCCTGCTCACCGCTCATTGGTCGGAATGGGCCACGCGGAGGCGGGGCTCCTGGAGGGACGCTCCGCCCACCCAGGATTTCGGGTACCGCACTGTGCGGGCGGGTGGAGGGACGGGCCCCGAGCTGCGGCGGGTGGAGCAGGTCAGGGGGGCGGGCCTGGCCGGGTCCCGGGGTGCGAGGGGTCCGAGAGAAGACAATTTTGACGCTTGTTAAAACCATGAACAAGCCGGGCGCCTGGCGCACGTGGGTAATTTCAGCGGCTCCCGGAGGCTGAGGCAGGAGGATCGTGAGTTCAGAGCCAGCCCCAGCAGCAGCAAGGCCCTAAGCAACTCATCGAGACCCTGTCTCTAAATAAAATAGAAAAAGGGCTGGGGATGTGGCTCAGTGGTTGAGTGCCCCTGGGTTCAACCCCCAGTACCAAAAAAAAAAAAAAAAAAAAAAAAAGACAAGGCTGTTGAAGACCATTAAAATGGTGGTGTGTGGGGGGCCTTCCAGCTCCATTCTGAATAGGAGAGTTAGTGGGGATTATAGTCGAGGGGGGTGTGAGGCGGCGATGGGTGGAAAGTGACTCGGGAGACCTCAAAGGTGGGGGATCCTTACTAAAGGGATTTCGCAGGGTTCTTGCCGGAGGCGGGCTGGGGTGACCGCCACCCAGGAGGGCGGGAGGAAATGCTTTCTCGACTGACTGACGTGGGCAGATTCCCGCTAAGCCTGGGCCAGGCAGGTCAGAGACAAGCTCACGGGTCATGAGTTCAGCAGAGCCTCAAGTTTGGTCCAGGAGTCCATGGTGGGAGCCGTGGCCCTGCCTGGGTGGCCTGAAGGGGGAGGCACTGAGCCGCCCTGGAGGAGAAGGGGCGCCGGGTCACACGCACCCCTTCCCCCACACCTTCCACTGTCTTGGGAAACCAGGCCTCCGGAGCCGCCCAGGCTGCCCTGGCGCCGACCACAGAATCCGATCCGACCGGGACGCAAAGGCCATTTGTTTTCTCTGGTTACCTTCCCAGCCGCCCTGAAACCAGCCCCAGATCACTTTTCAGGGTGTCCGGGTGTGACCAGGGGCCTCTGGATGACCCATCTGTGCTTTGGGCCTCACCGGACCAGCCATTTGTACACAGCCACACACCTTGCAAAATCCCATCCCTCCGCGCCCTGCCAAGCCTGGGGACAGCCTGACTCAGGGGTGGAGAGCTCGGTGGAACCCGCCTCACCTGCTGCTGGCTTGGGTGACATCAGTTCCACTGGTTCTTGACTGTTTGTGTGGCCTGCTGAGGCCACCGCAGCCTCGCCCTCTGTCCAGGAAGCAAGCACTCTTTCCTCTGGGTGGTTTGGAGGCCAGCATCAGGGGCCTGGGGACTGAGAGGGCATTTGTGGGGCGACACAGCCCTGACCCCACGGCCCACTAGCTGGTGACCGAGTGCAGTGGCAACCGGGCCTCCACTGGGCTAGTGCAGGAAGGCTTCCCTGCTCCCGGGGGTCTTCACACCCGGAATGTTCCCGCAGCCCGAAGTCCACAGGGTGGACGGTGTGGCTGCCAGTGGTCGCTGCCAGAGGCCATCCTGGTACCTTCTGGATTCAAGTGTTGCAGAGCCCCACTGAGGCCCCCAGGGTTCCTGCCCCCAAATCAGGAAGCGCCAAGCTGCGCCTGCAGTGAGCACCCCTTCCGCCCAGGGACTGGCTTCCATCTCCTTGCTTGTTCTGCCTTTTTTAAAAAAAAAAAATTATTGTTTATTATTATTATTATTATTCGTGGTGCTGGAGTGGAACCCAGGGCTTCATGCGTGCTGGGCAAGTGCTGTACCGCTGAGCCGTACCCCCAAACGTTCTGCCAGTTCTTGAACTTGATATAAATACAATCCCCAATGAGGCCTCTTCTGTGCCTGACGTATTTTGTTCAATATTATGTTGGAGACGTTCATCCATAATGTCACACTCTGCTCCTCCAGTCGCCTCTTGGTGCACATTTTGGCTGCACCAGTTTGTCCACGGAGTGAACTGCTCTGGGCGCTGCTGCACGAGTCTTTTTCTTTTTTTTTTTTTTTGTACCAGGGATTAAACCCAGGGTCCCCGAAACACTGAGCCACATCGCCAGCCCTTTTTATGTTTTATTTTGAGACAGGGTCTCACTGAGTTGCTTAGGGCCTCGCTAAGTGGCTGAGGCTGGCTTTGAACTCGAGATCCTCCTGCCTCAGCCTTCCAAGTGCTGGGATCACAGGCGTGCGGCGCCGCGCCCGGCCTCTACTTGTATTTTGGTGAATCCACACTGGTTCCTTTGGGGTAGCGTCATAGGTGGGATCTGGAATGTCCGCCAGAGGCCTGCGTTACCTACTCCTCGGTGACTCGGGAGGTGGAGAGTCGGAGGGGAAGGAAGTTAGTCCATTAGGGGCTGATATTGGGGCCCCGCCTCCTCCTTTCTTCCTTTCCCAGCTGCCCTGAGGTGACCAGCCTTCTCCAGCATGGGCTCCTGCCACGAGGTGCTGTCCTGCACAGGCCACGACCATGGCCGCTGAAACCATGAGCCAAAAATAAATCTTTCTTTTTCTTTTTTTCTCCTGCATGCTAGGCGAGCACTCTACCCCTGATCCACACCCCAGCCCGTTTTCATTTAAATCTGAAACAGGGTCCCACTGAGTTCCCCAGGCTGCCTCAGTCTCCCGAGTAGCTGGGGTCACGGGGGTGTGCCACCGCGCCCGGCTTCAATGTCCTCGTGTTAAGTCAGTGATCTCAAGTATTTTGTCACAGAATGGAAGACTGACCAGCACAGACGAGCACCCCAGAGGGAGAATACCAGTGCCCAGGGAGGGCTGGGTTCAGCGTGAGCCAGTAGGACCACCCTGCTGGACCTACGCTCCCGCCACCCACAGGGACTGAGTTCCCTTGGCACCACATCTTTGATGACATTTGATATTTTCAGTCTCATTGATTTTTGGCCATTTGTCACCAGATTTTGAATTTCTTTATTTTGTGCACACTCTTGCAGAAATCTGGGCTGCAAAGAACTGTTTGGATCTGGAATGTCCCTCAAAGGCGCATATGCTAAGGGCTGTGTCCCCAGCTGGGTATTGATAGGAGGTGAGGCCTTCGGGGTAACACAGTGGGACTCCAGCCCCACTTTTGGCCATGAGGTGACTGGATCTGCTCTCCAGGTGTTCCCACCCTGGGCCTCCCACAGGCCCCAAGCCACAGAGCCCGTCAGCCATGGACCGAAAACCTCTGAAACTGTGAGCCAAGATAAACCTTTTCTCATCATAAGTTGCTTTATTTCAGCTCTTTGTTATAGTGACACAAAGCTCATTCACAGAGATGTTCCTGCTGTAAGGAAGGCACTCTTTTTTCATCTTGCTTACCCACCTGCCTGACCTCCTCATTTCTCTTTTGGAAAAGCCCAGAAAATTTATATTAGGTAACTCCTGAGATAGTCCCCCAAATCACGTGCCCTCCAGGCCTCTGCAGTTCTCTTACCTTGGACTGTGGGCTGAACACAGAGACTTGCTTCCAACCAAAAGAGTGCAGTGAGGGCGACGGTGCCACTGCCCTAGGTTATAGGGGACATGACTTCCAGCTTGCTGGCAGACTGTCCCACTGGCCTTGTTGAAATGAGCTACGCCATAAAGAGGACTGTGTGTCACTGAACTGAGAATGGCCCTGGCCAGAAGTCACAAGGAAATAAGATCCTCAGCTGAACAGCCCACAAAGAACCGAATCCTGCCAGCAACCAGGACTCCAGCTTGGCGACCAATCCTATCCCAGCGACATGTTGACTGTAGCCTAGTGAGAGACCTAGAAGGGGAGGACCCAGTAGAACCCTGCATTAGTCAGCATATCATTACTATAACAAATTACCTGAGGTCAGCTATTTCATAAAGAAAACAGACGTATTTGGGTTCATGATTCTGTAGGTCCAAGGTTCAAGGAGCACAGCACAGTTTCTGTTGAGGGCTTCTGTAGGTTGCATCTCATCATAGTGTGTGTGTTTGTGTGTGTGTGTGTGTGTGTGTGTGTGTTTGTCTGTCTGTCTGGTCTCTCTCCTTGTCCTTAGAAAGCCACCAGGATTCAATTGTGGGGGCTCTACCATAATGAGCAATCTCATCTCATCTCATCTCATCTCATTTCATCTCATCTCATCACTATTCAAAGTCCCCACCTCTAAACACCATAGACAGGTGAAGTTTGTCTTAATACCATTAATATAAAACTTTGGGGACTGTTATAGTTTAGATCTAAAATGTCTCCCCAAAAATCTCGTGTGTTGAGGACGTGGTCTCCATGGCAACGATGTCCAGAGGAGGAGCTCTTTGGAAGTGACTGGATCATAGGGAGTCTGACGTCATCGATGGATCAACCCTATGAAATCTGAATGGACCTACTGGGGGTGGGGTAAACTATAGGCGGTGGGCTGTGGTTGGAGGACGTAGCTAATTGGGGGCATGCCTTGGGGGCTGCATTTGTCCCTGGCCTGTCTGTCTGTCGCTGCTTTCTGGCTGCCATGAGCTGGGCAGCTGTCCTCTCTATGCCCCTCCACCGTCCTGTTCTGCCTCACATCAAGCCCAAGGCCACGGAGCCGGCCAACCCTGGACCAGAGCTTCTGACACCGAGAGCCGAAGCAGATCTCTCCTCCTTTGAGTCACTGTCATGAGAAGCAGACTAACGCAGGGATCAGACTCTTGTACGAGTTCTGAGAGACACAGACATTCAAATGAGACCAAGCAGCACCTAGATCCCTTGGCTACTGAAGTGCTCAACTTTGGGTGTGGTTTGTGTCTCCAGAGTTCATGTTTTGGAAACTTGGTCCCTGGTGTGGTGATGTTAGGAGTGGTGGTCCCTTTAAGAGGAGGGGCTTACTGGGAGATCATTAGGTTATTGGGATTATTGTAGTCCTCCTGGGACCCTGGTTACTTCTTGCTAGACGGCTGTTTCCAAAGAGCAAGCCTGGCCCTGCCTCAGTCTCTGGCTTCCTGTCTTACCATGTGATCTCTCCAGCCACTACTCCATCTGCCATGAGCTGATACTGGAGCCATGGCCTTGAACCTCTAAAACTGTAAGCTAGGGCTGGGGATGTAGCACAGTGGTAGAGAGCTTGCCTAGCATGCAATGGATCCTGGGTTTGATTCCCAGCACTGCAATAAAATAAAATAAAACTGTGGGCTAAATAAACCTCTTTTCTTGATAATTTACTCAGCCTTGGGGATTTTGTTATAACAATGGAAAATGGACTAATACACAGGGGTATATATGTGTATCATTTTAAGCTGCTAAATTTTGGGATAATTTGTTATGCAGTAATAGCTAACTGATACATGTGATAGGACATATAAGTCAGGGAAATACAACGTGCTTGGTTATCAAGCACTTATTTGGTTCTTGCTCCCTTTGCCCTCATAAAAGTACTTGCACGTATTTGAGCCAAGATGTTCAACTTAGTAGAACCATTCTAAAAATACTGGCCTTCTAACTATATTTCACTCAAAATATGTTATTTATCTAGAACTATTTCTTTTTCCTGAATACAAGCAACTTTTAGAAAGCACCCTCCATCCCAACAGCATCACCATCCCTATTGGCCACACATAAGGTGATTGGTAGAAAAAAAAGCCAGGATTCCCCAAAACTTTCATGTTGGCTCCAAGAATTCTATCTTGAAAAGTAGCAACAAAATGTTTGTCGGCCCTGCTATGATGGAATGTGCTGGAAACTTCATCCCCTCTGCAGCTGAGAGGTGAGAACTTTAGGAGCTGATGAGGCTGCGAGAGACTCTGTCCTCACGCATGGATTAAGGCCACGATGGCAGGGAATTCCTTATAAAATGATGGATTCAGCTTCTTCCTTCTTGTTCTCACCCATGTGATGCCTTCTGCCACCTCATGATAGGACAGGTAGGCTGTCACCAGCTGCCAACCCTAGATCTTGGAATTCCCATTCTCTTGAATTGTGAGAAATAAACTTCTTTTCTTTACAAATTACCCAGTCTCTAGTATTCTGTTATAGCAGCACAGAAAAGAGACCAAGCCAGGTCCCTGTTAAACTGATCAATCTCCTTCAGGAGGGTGTTGGTTAAATGTCACTAGCGCAGAGGACCCCAGCTCCGTTCTGACACTCCGATATTATATGCTTGGGGGGACAGTGTTCAACGCCTAAGAGAGCATGCCTGGCGTTCCTACTCCACCACCCCCAGCCCTCAAAAGCTCTTCTTCTGTTTTTTTTTTTTTTTTTTGGGGGGGGAGTGTGGTGTGGTGGGGTACTGGTGGGGCACTCGACCACTGAGCCACATCCCCAGCCCTATTTTGTGTTTTATTTAGAGACAGGGTCTCACTGAGTTGCTTAGCGCCTCCTTGTTGCTGAGGCTGGCTTTGAACTCGAGATCCTCCTGCCTCCGCCTCCCGAGCTGGGGGGATTACAGGAGTGGGCCTCCGCCCCTGGTTCAAAAGCTCTTCTTAAGCGAAGAGTGCGGTGCAAAGCTCCGCACATCCCGTTTTTGCTATTGGACGCATGCGAGGCGGCTGGAGCAGGTTGTCCGTGCCCTCCCTCGCCTCCTCCAAATTCACATCTGCATGATGAAGCCTGTGAAGGCGGATACCCGTGACCCTGTCCGGCCTCCTGGACTAGCGCAGTGCGTCCCGACCGGGCACCGGAGAGTCTGGAAGCAGCCCTCCGCCCCAGCCTGGTGGGAGTCAGGTGGAGACCGCAGCCCCAGCGCCCTGGGTGGGCGCTCCCCGCCCCCGCCCCGCCCCCGCCCCGCCCCCGCCCCGCCCCCGCCCCGCCCCGCCTCCCTGGGTCCGCAGCAGGACACAGCCCCAGGCGCCCCCAGCGCTGCCTGCTCCCTGGCGCCCCTGCAGGGCCTCCGTGACCTTCTCCCAGGTAAACACGTCCCCGCAAGGGGCTGGTTCTGAGGACCCCGACCCAAGCAACGTTTTGGTTTTTTAATTTTTTTCTTCTTCCTTTTTCAGTGCTGGCGATTGCGGGGCGCTCTACGCTAAGCTCCGTCCCCAGTCCCTTTTATTTTATTCTGGGACAGGTTCTTGTTGAGGGTCTCGCTAAGTTGCCCAGGCTGGCCTCGACCTGCCACTCCTCCAGCCTCGGCCTCCTGAGTGGCTGGGATGCCAGGAGGGGGCGGCATCTCTGACAGGCAAGGTCCCCTCCCCCAGACAGCAGGCAGCGCGGTCACAGCTGCTTGTTTTGTGCACGAACACTCTTTCGGCCGTGTCCTCCTGGCTGGCTGGGGCGGTGGGGTGTTGCCCCTGTTTTATAAAGAAGAACACCAGGGCCTGGGTCACATGACTGTCCCTGAGGCCGGCCAGGTGCCTGGAATGTTCTGCCCTCTGCTTGCCAAACCCTGATCAGGCGCCTCCCAGCCCAGTGCTTGGCTCTTCCCCAGGGTCCCCGTCCCTCCTTTGCTCCGTCGGCCGGAGCCGCGGAGAGGCCGGGCCCGCTCCCCTTCCCGGGCAGGTCAACAGCAGGGAGTTCACGGGGCCTGTGGACAGCGCTGCCCGCCGGCCTGGGACCCCTGCAGAATTTCCAGGGCTCAAGTTCAAGGTCTCAGGAGGCCGAGCAGGGACCAGACCAGGGTGAGACTGGGAGGCGCCAGGGTGCGACATTAAGGAGGTGCTAGCTTCACACTCTGGGGCCCACCCTGAAACTGCAGGAGGCACCTTAAGTGCTTTTTGAAAATTCAGGTGAAATTCACATAACACATACTTAACTTTTTTTTTTTTAGTTCCTCGTCCCCGGCCCCCCTTTTTATTTTGACTCAGGGTCTCACTAAGTTACCTAGAGCCTCCATAAATTGCTGAGCTGCCCTCTAACTTGCAGTGCTCCTGCCTCAGCCTCCCAAGGGGCCAGCGTTATAGTTGTGTGCCATGGCGCCTGCGCACCATGTGCTCCTCTCCATAGCTGTTTATCCTGCTGTCCCCAAGCCCGTCCCTGCCGTGGGCCCCTGTGTCAGGCGCCATTCTGCTGCTGGTGAACACACTTCACTCCCTGGAGTCCCGCAGTGGTTGTAAGACTCCTGGGGACATTTGTCCATTTGGGGCAAGGTGGGCCCGGCCATGGGGAATCCCAGGGAAATTCACACGTGGGAAGATGGGCAGGACTGGGGGTCCCGGACTGGACCACCAGAGGCACTCTGCTCCCCCTTGGTCATCCGGGGACCTCCCACGGCCTGGACTTGGCCACAGGCACATTTGGACTTTGGTCAAATAGCCCAGACAATGCGCTCTGGAGTTTATTCAGGGATGTGCAAGGTGGGGCGGGCCTGGGACCCTGGTCCCTGTCTCTGCACGCGGAGCCCCATCAGGTCCACAAGCCTCTTCGCTTCCTCTCAGGCCATTCCCCACCACCAGGCACACCCACCCACAGCAACACAGAGATGGCTACTGTGCGCTGAGGACCTACTGTGTGCAGGCCCCAGACGGCTCCATGGACTCGAGTGTCTCTCGACAGCCTGAAGAGAAGGATCGCCTCCAGTCCCATTTTACAGACAAGGAAACTGAGGCCCAGGGCAGACTCCGGCCACGTGTGGGGGTCCAGCCTCCGCACGTGCCCCTGGCCTTGGGCTGCTTTGAGCTTGGCACGCACGAGTTTCAGACATTCACAGCCCCAGCGGGTGTGGGGGAGTTGCGAGGGATCTGAGGCTTGCGCCGTCTGTCAACAGCATGGGGCTTACGAGACCCAGCTGCGAATCCTGGCTCTGATGCTCAGAACTGGGACCTCTGGTGAGTCACTGCCCCTCTTGGGGCCTCGGTTTCCTCATCTGTAAAATGGATGGAGACACTTAGAGAATCACTCCCTAAGCCCCAGCCTCCCCTCTGCCTGTAACAGAACTTCATTCATTCAGAGCAACTAGATTTCCCAGCCTCCCCTGCATCACGGTCTGGTCTTGGGACTCTGTCCTGGC
This sequence comes from Glaucomys volans, assembly GCA_020662805.1. Lineage (NCBI taxonomy): Eukaryota > Metazoa > Chordata > Mammalia > Rodentia > Sciuridae > Glaucomys > Glaucomys volans. The sequence goes on from JAJEJO010049783.1 coordinate 719,332, forward strand.
TAGTGAGAAGTAAGCAGAAGGGCCCCAAAGCCTCACAGGAAGACTTCCAGAAGACTCTGAGCCAGGCCTGGACTTTGACTTTCCCTCCTACTGGGGAGGTAAAGCTGGAGCCCTGCAGCTATTTTGTGCCATGAGGAAATCTTAAAGACTATAACCCGGGATGCTGTGAACGGTAAGAGAAGTCATCTTACTGCTACTGGGCCTGTGCCTGGGCCTCTCTCTGATCCTCTTCTTGCTACCTTGTACCAGCTATCCATCCCCGATCCTCGGGTTCACACCAGCGTTGAGTCCTTTCCTGTGGCCCTTGGTCTGTGGCCCAGAATACTACGCATCTCATGAGTGACCCCGTCCCAGGGCCCCAGGCCAGTCGACAGTGTCCAGTGCCTTCGGGGCATAGGCAGGCTGCTCTCCCGGCCTCCCCCCAGGGCTGCGGGTGCTGTGGCAGTGGCCATGGTCCTAAGGGGTTCCCTGGGCTCCAGGCAGGATGCATAGGGGGTCCGCCGGTGGGTACCGTGCTGGGGCTGAGCTCTGGGGCTGTCCTTGGAGGCAACAGCAGGGCGTGCAGGAGGATCTTCAAAGGATGGTGGCGACAGTTCACGGAGGCCAGGGTGGCTGGCCCTGGCAGCCCGGAGCAGAGCATGGGTCAGAATGGCCACCAGAACCAGGGCGCCAGAGCCGAGGATGGAGGCGGCGGCTGCACCTGCCTCAATCTCAAAGAGCAGCAGAGCATAGATGGACAGTGCTGGGGAAGGAAATGTCCGTCATTTATTCAGTCAACAAACCTCTGTTCTCCAAGCCCTCAGGGAGACCCACAGATACGGATTGGGCGCAGTGGCACAGCCTGTAATCCCAGCAACTGAGGAGGCTGAAGCAGGAGGATTGCAAGTTCAAAGCCAGCCTCGGCAACTCAGAGAGACCCTGTCTCTCAATAAAATACAAAAAAGAACTGGGGACGTGGCTCAGTGGTTAAGCACCCCTGGTCCAATCCCTGGTCCCCCCAAAACAACAAAAAACCCTGGAACAGCTGGGTGCAGTGGTGCATGCCTGTAGTCCCAGCCACTCCAGAGGCCGAGAAAGGAGGATAGTAAATTTGAGGCCAACCTCAGCAATTTAAGGAAACCCTAAGTAACTTAAGGAGGCCTTGTCTCAGAAATTAAAAAGCAAAAAAAAAAAAAAAACAAAAAAAAAACGGGCTGGGGATACAGCTCAGTTGGTAGAGTGCTTGCCTCACAAGCACAAGGCCCTGGGTTCAATCCCCAGCACCACAAAAAAAAGAAAAAAAAAAAAAAGAAACAAAAAAGGGTGGGGGATGTGGCTCAGTGGTAAAGCTCCCCTGAGTTCAAGCCCCAGTACCAAAAAGAACGGCAGCCACATAGATGAACTCAATTCTCCTCCCTCTCACCCCTCACAAATACATCACCCTCATGTCCATTTTACAAATCAGGAATCCACGGCTCAGAGAGGTTAGAGGACTCCCCTAAAGCCACACAGCCAGGAAATGATGGAGGTGGGATTTTAATCCAGGCTGGATGGCTCCAGAGCTTGTACTCTCAACCTTGGGGATGACAAAATGGGCCATTTCAGCCATGCCTGGGGGCCTCCCTGAGGAGGTCGTGTTTGAGCTGAGACCCTGGGGAGAGCTAAGCATGGTATTTCTTTCTTTCTTTTTTTTTTTTTTCTTCCTTTTTCCTTTTCCTCACTTTTGGCAGTCCTGGGAATGCAGCCAAGCTATATCACCAACCCTTTTATATTTTAATTTTGAAACAGGGTCTTGATAAATATCCCAGGGCTGGCCTCAAAATTTCCATCCTCCTGCCTCAGCCTCCCAAGGAGCTGGGATTACCGGTGTGTGCTGCAGAGTCTGGGCTGCTCTGTTTTTTTGTTTTGGTACCAGGGACTAAACCCAGGGTGCTGAACCACTGAACCACGTCCCCGGCCCTTTTTTTTTTTTTTTTTTTTTTAATTTTGAGACGGGGTCTTGCTAGTTGCCCAGTCAGGTCTTGAACTTATGATCGTCCTGCCTTGAGCTCCTGAGTGGCTAGGGTTACAGGGCTGCACCATGAGGCTCGGTCTGAATTGCATACACTGATATAAAAAGATCATTTGTCTTTTTTCCTCTTTTTGCAGTGCTAGGGATGGAACCCGAGCCTTCGCACATGCTAGGCAAGCGCTCTACCACTGAGCCACACCCCAGTCCAAAATGGTCCTTTTTTTTTTTTTTTTTTTTTTTTTTTTGCGGTGCTGGGGATTGAACCCGAGGCCTTGTCCATGCAAGGCAAGCACTCTACCACCTGAGTTATATCCCCAGCCCACAATGGTCCATTTTTCGATCCGTGTATTTTCCTACCACTGCAGCTCAGGTGCGGAGCCCTGGAGTCTGTCTCCCCCTGCACAGCAGTTGGGCCTGGGCTGCAGGTCACAGAGCACCCCCACCCTGCCCTGGTCCTGCACCCCACCCGCCAATGCCGTACCCCTGGGTTGCTCTGCTGCGGACTGGGGAGGCCTTGAACGCACTGTGGCCCCTCTCTGGCCTCAGTTTGCTAATCTGAACAAAACAAGGTGTCAACCTGAATTTTATCAGAGGGGACTGTCCTATGTATTGCAGGACATTTAGCAGCTTTTACCCATTGGATGCATCACCCCCGATCCTGTTGGGACTACCAAACCATCTTTAGAGGTTGCCAAACTTTCCATGAGAACGGAACTGACCTCAGCTGAGAACCTGGGGCCTGGGACTGCTGACCCATCCCTTCGGCATCAGTGGTATGCTAATGAAACTAGGCTCAGCCAATCAGAGCCTTGCTTTCCCTTGTTATAGTGATTGGTGGAGGGGTGTCACATGACTTCAGTGCAGCCTATCAGAGTCAGCCCTGGGACTTTTGCTTGGCCTATGGCGGATACAGGAATTTTCTTCCTGCAGTGGCTGGTGTATGGGTAGGAGAGAAACCCGGGAGGGCTGGGGGGCTTTGTGGCCCTTTCTGGGCTGTTTCTGTTTTCTCTGAGGCTGCGTTCTTCCTTTCAAAGATGCCACAGTGCATCATGCCTGGTGTGTTAAAATGGAGCCAAGGAATTTCTTTGCTCTAAACATTTTGGAAAGGTTTTTTGTGATTCTTCTGTTGGCTCTGCAGAGCAGTGAATGGCAGCGGGGGGGTTGGCTGGACATGCTTGTGAATTTTTGCTGAATGAGGTCACCTAACCTCAAAAGGAGTCTGAATGGGAGGTGACTGAGTTTGCAATTTAACGCTTAATGAGTCAACATAATGACTTTTTTTCCCCCTCTCTGTGATTTTTCTTGTATTTTAGAATGAGGATGTGAGGATGTATTATTCTCTAGGACATCAACATTTTTGTCAGTCCACAAAAAGGCTGAGGTTGTAGGCGTTGTGGCGAAAGTGCTCACAGCCCATCATTCTCAGAGTAAAGTAAGTACACTTGGCCAACAACAGATGAAAGGTGAGGCAAAGGCATGTCACATAACCTTGTCTGAGCACCTGGATCCAGCTGCACCTGAAGCCGACTACCTCTGAGAATTTCAGATACACAAGTCACCAAATTCCACTTTCCTCTTCAAAAATCCCACATCTAGAACTTTTTAAGTCAAACAATAACCTACATACAAATTCCCACAATGAATCCTAGGTTTATAGTTCATAAAAATACTTTAAGTCCATCACTTTATCTTCTACTTTTCCATTATGAGACAAAGAAAAATAATAACTTCCATAAATATGTACCATTTTTATCAATTACAAATACACCATTTGTAATAGAGTTGTAGAAACTATAGGGGAAAAACTACCATTAATCATGAAAAATAAAAGTAAATAAAATCAGTAATAGCAAATCCCTTTTTTCATTCAACTGATTATTCTTTCTTCTAGTATAACAGGCGCTTATAGAGTAGGCAGGGAGCTGGGTGTGCTTCAGCGTTGAGTCTACAGCATCATCAACACACTTTTTTCCAAGCTTAAAATATAAGATATTGAGTATCTTTTTAGGCGGGCGTTGTGGTGCACACCTGACACCCCAGCAACTCAGGAGGCTGAGGCAGGAGGATTGCAAGTTGGAGGCCAGCCTCAGCAACTTAGTGAGGCCATGTCTCAAAAAAAAAAAAAAATGAACCAGGTTCAATCCCCAGTACAAAACAACAACAACAAAACAAACAAACAAACAAACAAACAACAAAGCAAAACCAAAAAACAAAACACAAACAACAACAACAACAAAACCCACATAGAAACAAAACAAAACCAGGCATGAAAACTTAACAAAACATATAAAACTGACGAGAAGCATTCTGCTGACAGCCATTGCTTGTGGAGACCCTGCTGGGGTCAGAGGTCATCCATGGACTTTTCTGGGTATTGGAATCCCCTGGGCAATTCCATGAGGCAGGGGTGGCGATCGCTGCCACTGTACTGATGGGGAACCAGGAACACAGAGAATCCACCCCAGGCCCCAGAGGGAGAAGTCTCAGAGGCCAGTTAGGGGTCCCTCCCCCTTCCAAGCCCAGGTGCCATGCCCGCCATGCCAGTCCCTGCACGCACCTGCTAAGTACACGGAGACCCCACAGCAGAAGAGGCCAAGCGCCACGTGCCTGAGGAGGCGGCAGTCGTAGAGAAACCAATCAGACCTGGGACCGAGGGAATGGAAGAAAAGGTGTCAGGAGCTGCAGGGGCTGCAGGGCCAGTGAGCACAGGGACAGGGGCCTGATAAGAGCAGGTCCAGCTTTCAGGGATGAGGGATCTGTGTGGGGCCCCACCACCAGCTGGCTGCCGCTCCTCCCACGTACAGCCCTAGTTGTCCACCATATGTCCATCTGTCCATCCGTCCATCCAACCTCTTGTGAACCCACCATTCGCCTGCCACCCCC
>JAJEJO010049783.1:724604-790738 GCA_020662805.1 Glaucomys volans
CTCCATCCATCCATCAGCCCCTCCATCCTTCTGTCCGTCTGCCCATCCATCTGGCCCTCCACCCACCATTGACATACTTACGGATCCACCAGCCCATCTGCTCCATCCACCCACCTGGCACCCATCAGTATGTGCCTCCCGCTCACCGGCCGTCTACTCCTCTGTGTTTCACCCCACCCATTCATCCACCCACTCATCCATTTTTCCAAGTGCAGCCACCATCCTCTCACTATCCATCTCCATCAATCATTCAACCCTCAGCCCCACACAGCCATCCGCCCATCCAACCACGCCACATCCATCCATGCAGTAAACAGCACCCATCTGTCCACATCCCCCAGCTGCCCATCCCTGATCACTCACCTCCATTCGCCGTCCATTCACCCATCCCTACCTCCATCGTCATCAGATCCCTCACTGCCCACTCAACACTTGTCCCTCCATCCCCCGACAGTCTACCACTGACTTCCCTTCCTCCATGACCCATCCACACATGTCAGTCCATCCCAGCGTCCAGTGCTCCTGAATGCAGGGCCCTGCTGAACACCTGCTTCCCACCATTTGACAGACCACTGACTTATTTTGGAGGTGAGCAAAATGAGGGAAGCAGGAGCAGCGACACTGTGTGAAGAGGGGCAGTTCCCAGCGCTCTCCCTGCTCACCTCCCACAAGGACAACATAGGTGACCTCCTTCTGGGTCTCCCTGCCACCCCCTCCCCACTCCCCTCTGGCTCATGGTCTGGTGGACTTACTCCCAACCCAAGTCCCATGGTTACCCTCCTCACTCACAGCCCTCTCGAGCAGGGTAAAACCCAAAGTCCTCGCCACAGGGCAGGAGGCCCCCAGGGTCCAGTCCTCTGACCTCCCCACCCTGATCTCCCTGCATGTCCTGCTCCAGCCACACCAACCACCGCCACCTCCCCTAACACCCCAAGCTCACTCCTGCCCCAGGGCATTGGCACATGCTGCTCCTTCTGCTTGAACTGTAGTCCCCCAGATCTTCTGCTTCCTTCCCTCCCATGTAGCTCAGCCTTCCCTGACCCTCTTGTCACTCCTACTGTGTTCCCCTCCAGCCCATCACCATTTTCCTTCCTTCCTAGCATCTGTCACCATCTGACATTACGGATCTCTTGTGTTTCTTTATTTTCAGATGGTGAGCCCCTGAGGGGGTGTCTGGGTCCATTTAGTCCCACTCTGTCCCAGATGTTCAGAGTCAGCCCCTGCCACCTGCAGGTGCCACCAACATATTGGGGGACTGAAGGGACACATGCATTTTGGTGTCCCTTGCTTGAAGGGTGCATGGTAGGGGCAGGATCTACCCCAAAGACAGAAATTTCCATCTGCTTAAATCCAGTCCAGGCTTCTCTCCTGCAGCATGCGGGAGGGAAAGACTCAAAAAAGTCTCGGTCCTTGGCCCAAGGAAGCCTCCTGTCCCACCCTCCCTGCCCCCGTAGACGCCCCTCAGGCCCGCAGCCCCGAGCCCAGATTCCTAAGGCACCGCACCCCAGTTTAGAACCCAGGCTGGCTCTCTGCCAGATTCAGCAAATCCAGCCCCCCACTTCCCAGCCAGGCACCTGGAGGGCGCAGCCGCGGGCCTGAGCGCGGTTAAAAGTGGGGCTAACAGCAGCCGCCGCCAGGGGAGGCCGGGCCTTCGCGGGGCTGACCCACCGCCCGGGAGGCAGGCAGGGCTCAAGGCTGGACACGCGACACACGCCAGGACACCGGAGCTCGCGCCCGCCTACCTGCCGGGGCTGGGTCCTCGCGCCAGCTCCGCGCCCAGGTGGCCGCAGAGCGCGGCGAGCAGCAGGCAGGTGAGGCCGAGCACCAGGGCGAGCGCGGCCAGCGCGGCGGCCAGCGGCAGCAGCGCCCCGGCCGCATCCTCGGGCAGCCCCGGGCCGGCGCCCAGCTCAGGGCCCAGCCCGTCGGCGCGCGGTCCCCGCAGCTCGGCGCGTCCCGCCTGCAGCTGGAACAGCAGCTGCGCGGCCAGTGCCGCCAGCACCGCCGCCGGAATGCCCAGCAGGGTCATCGCGGCCAGCACCCGGCCGCCGTACGAGCGCGCCATGGCGGGGTCTCGCGGGCCTGGGGGGCAGGGGAGGGTTCAAAGACGTTTTAGGAAGCGAGGAGCTGGGGGAGTCCTCGGGCTCCCAGGGGGTCCCCAAGGGGCCGGGACATCAGGAGGCGCCTGAAGGTTCTGGGGCTGGATTGGGGGCCTGCCTGGGGGGCCGCCAGAGTAGGGATCTGGGGTGCCGACTGCTGAGGGACTCTGAGACTCCGGAAAACTTGGGACGAAGTCTTTTCTTCTCTGCGGGATCCGCGGGCGCCCCCTCCCGGTCCGCGGGGCAGGGAGCGGGGCGGGGCTGGGAGCGGGGCGGGGCGTCGGCCCCACGAGGTGCGAGGGCGCGGAGCCTGCATCTGGGGGACCCAGAGCTCTCTCAGCTCATAAAGCTGCACCGCTTGAGGCCCTAAACGCCGATTTTATTATTTTAAAGACATTTGAAGTCAGACGTGGGGGCTCACACCTGTGATCCCAGCGGCTCGGGAGGCTGAGGCAGGAGGATCTCGAGTTCAAAGCCAGCCTCAGTAACAGCGAAGCCCTAAGCAGATAGTGAGACCCTGTCTCTAAGTAAAATACAATATAGGGTTGGGGGTGTGGCTCAGTGGCCGAGTGCCCCCTGAGTTCAATTTCTGCTACAAATAAAATAAAATAAAAATAATAAGAACTGGGGTGTAGTTCAGTGGTAAAGTACTCCTAGGTTCAATCCCCCGTACCACAAAAGATGTTGAACAAAATTTTAAATAATTCACCCGTTTGTTGCTGAACCCATAGAGCCACATTGGCGCTGTTTCCCCTCCGCCCTCCCACTCTACCGCCTTCCAGGCGTGGAGGAAACGTTCTCTCCTCCATGAGGCCCTCCTGGATTCCTTCCCCAACCTACACACCATGTTCTTCCCGCTTTTACGTTTTAAAAGTGGAGGTGAAACTTACATGACATAAACTATTTTATTCAGCAGTTATTACATTCACAATGTCGTCCTTTCATTCTGTCTAGTTTCAGAACATTTTAATCACCTCCCCCGCAAAGAGACCCTGTTCCCATTAGCTGTCACCCCCCTCCCCCTCCCCCAGTCCCCGGCACCCTCTGATCTACTTCCGGTCTCTTTGGAGTCTCCTGTCGCGGACATTTCGTATCAGTGGGATCGTACACTAGGGGGCCTTTTGTCTGGCTTCTGTCATCCACATCTTTTCAAGCTTCAGCCACACTGTAGCAGGTGGCAGCGCTTCCTTCCTTTTGATGGTTGAGTATTATTCCATTGTGTGGTTTTATCTTTTCATCTTGGGTGGTTTTCACCTTTTGGCTAATGCGCATTGTGCTGCTACGAATGTGCCTATACAAGTATTCCGAACCCTCGGTGTGGAATTGCTGAGCCCTATGACCACTCCATTTTAACCTTTTTGTGGACTCACCAAACTGATTTCCACAGCAGTAGCAGGAGATTTTCCTCTTGTTTCCTGCACAAAACACCAACGATTTTTATTTTCTTCTTTTTAAAATTGGTAACAGCCGTCCTGGTGGGTGTGCAGTGGTATCACGTTGTGGCTTTGGTTTGCATTTCCTAATGAGTAGTGACACCAGGCATCTCTTCTCTCCTTGTTGGTTGTGTATCTTCTTTGGAGAAATGTCTGTTCAAGTCCTAGGTCCTCTTTTAAGCCAGGTAACTTTTCGTTGCTGAGTTGGAGGCGTCTGTAGACAGTCTGGGCAGTGAACCCTTCTCAGCTGTATGATTTGCAAATCTTCCCTCCCATCTGGCCTTGCTTCTGTTGCCCCACAGCACCAAGTTCCTGCAGAGCAGTGAGAAGTTTCCAGAAGTCTGGAGGCTGAGGCTGCCGTGGGTCAGCGCCGTCAGGCCTCACAATAGCCCTGAGAGGGAGCCGTGTCATTGCCTTGGCTTTGCAGAGGAGGAAACGGAGGCCCAGAGAGGTATACAGACTTCCCAGGTCACACAGCAAGTGCAAGCTGAGCAGGATTTGAACCCAGCACCCACTCCTCTCTACTACTTCCCAGATGCATTAGCGATTTCACTGGTTTTGAATTTCCAGTCACTTTTTCAATTGATGGAGGCAACTTTTTTGCTTTTTTCAGATTTCAAATTTACTTAGAATATTTGTGTACCCCGAGTCCTCCACTTAATCCTTCATAGGTAAAATGGGTCTGGGGAACCTGAGGGTGACTTCATCCCCAGGTAGTGACTTTTTTGCTGTATGGTTTTGGGGTAATCCCTTAACCTCTCTGGGCCTCTTCATCTTGCATAGGTTACAGGAGCCTACTCATTCATTCATTCATTCATTCACCAATGCCTCCACCCAACACACTCAAATTTAGGGTGCTTTTCCATGTTTTATAGGTAAGGAAATGTCCCAGTTGGGTAGCTGAGGGTCAGCAACTCGTTCAGATCAGAATCCCTGCTCTGTTCCAGGAGATGAGACACAGATATGTGAAACAGCTGCACTTGTTCAGCTGACGCATATTGGTACAAACACCTTCAGCTGATGCATTTTGGTACAAAACCGTGCCCAGCTGGGGAGGCTCAGTGGTGACCAAGACAAGCTCACAGCCTGGAGGAAGAGGTGGAAACATACGAGGAACCCATGGGGGTGGGGCTCTGCACCATGTTCAGCCAGCGGAATGAGAAGTTGGGCTCCATGTGTGTACAATGTGTCAAAATGCATTCTACTGTCATGTATTACCAATTGGAACAAATTTAAAAATTAATTTTAAAAATCCACAAGGGGCAATTTCCTCTTCCAGCCAGGGACATTAACTGAGCTGTTTTAGGCTCATCACCATGTGTTGGGGGTTCCGGGCACACAGATGCCCTGGCCTGGCCCCACCTTTGTGTGTGGGGGCGACTCTTTAGTTAATGGTTTCCGCATTCAATCTGGAGAGCGGAGCCTGCAAGTGCGCCCCGGGGAGGATGATCTCATTCACCTTGGCCTTTTGTCAAATTCACTCCAGTACCGGCAGGCGGAGGAGAAGATGGGCTACACAGTCTCCTGGCTGGGTTGCCGAGTGCCCGGGTGGCCAGGTGGCTTGTCCTAGGCTTAGTTCAAGAAGGCTGTTTAAAACTTTAAAATCTGCTGCCTGGAATTAGATCAGCATAGAGCAGCTATCTCACAAGGTCCAACACGCCCATTTCACAGATACGCCCACTGAGGTCCAGAGAGGGAAAGTGCTGAAGCCGGAGGCGGCCTTCCCCTCCCTCACCAACACCTCTTTTAGAAACTGGGTGCGGAGGGCGTGGCTTATGGCATTTGGGCTCCGCCCCAAGACCCGCCACTCCATTCCGCCGCCAGAGGGCGCGCTCGGCAAAGCATTTGGAGCGCCGAGTGAGTCCGGGGTCCGCCTCCTTGGCGGATCTACCAAGACGGGCTGGCCTTGCTGTTTTCTGGAGGAAAGACATGGGGTTTGGAGAAGGAAGGTGATGTCTGACAGTCACAAAGCCGAGAAGTGGGTCTAGACCGGAGGGTTTTATTCCTATATTCTACCGTCTCCCTCGGGGATCCCCGGGGTCCACCAGAACAGGCGGAGACCTGGGAGACTCTTGGCCCTCCCTGGCGGTCAGGGGCCCCAGAGCACGTGGCGCCAAATAGTGAAATGCAACCCCTATAAAACAGAAATCTGCTTTTAAAAGTTGGTTGTAATTTTGTATCTGAAATATATAGGCAAATCGTTTCATGCCCCACGGGCTCGGCGTTCTCGGCACGTTGCTTTGATTTAGTTTGCATTTTCCCATTTGGGGAGCAGGTCTCCAAAATATTTCTTGGGCCCTACTGGAACCCGTGGACTCCGGGCGGTAACGATGCATCCACGGAGGGTCGTCCATTTCAGTAAACGCGCCCTTCTGACCGGGGACATTGATAGTGGGAGGCCGTGCATGCGGAGGCAGGGGCGAGGTGACATCTTTGCACTGTTCTCTCAATTTCTCCGAAAACCTAAAGTGGCTCTCCCAAATAGAGTCTACTGAAATAAAAAAAAATATTCTTGGTACTTTAAAGATCTGTCCCTGCTTCCCGGGAGGCTCGGATGGGCCCCGGTGGGCGAGGACAGGCCCTGGGCCCGCGCTGCAGAGTGGGGAGGTGTCTGCGGTAGAGGCTCCCCCGCCACCTGCTTGGGGCTGGGTTCCAAGGGGTCGGGAGCGGAGGCGACGCCCCATTTCTCGCCGGGGGTCGGATGGAGGGAGGGGACCTGGGGGTGGGGCTCAGCAAGACCCCTCCCCTGTCCCCGCCCTGTGCTCCCCGCTCACCGCAGAGGAGCCCGGAACAGCCTTCCTGCGCTGCGGTCGCCAAGACGCAGGGGCCAGCGGTCCAGGTCGGCCACCTCCTCCCAGGGTGTTCCACGGTGTCGCCGCCCTCGTTGCGCCGCGGGCCTGCGCCGCGGGGACCCGGCTCCGCGGGGCTCAGAGCAGCTCCCCGGCCCCGCCCTCCGCCCCGCCCTCCGGGCCGCGCCCGCCCCGCGTAGCCCGGTCCACGCGGTACTTGCAGCGGCGCAGCGGCTCGGTGAGGCTCCGCGGCACCGGGTCCTCCAGGTCCTCGGGTTGCAGGAAGTTGCGGTCCAGCACTTCGGACGCCTCTTGCCAGTTGGCGAAGCAGGCCGGGCCCAGGCGCTGGATCTCGTCAGTCGCGTCGGGAGTGAGCACGTCCCCGCCCGGCTTGAGCACCACGACCGTGGGCAGATGCTTCACCGAGAACTGGCGCCCGAGGTCCCTGCGGGGAGGGCGGGCCAGTCCGTGATCCTTGGGCACTTGGGCCTCTGCACTGTCACGGACACTCCCACCTCAGGGCCTTTGCACTGACTGCAGTCCACCTGGGGCACCCATCTCAGCTGCAGGTCAAGACCATCCCATCACAGTCCCCCCCTTGACCCCCTGCTGTGTGGTGTGTTTTTTCCTGGTGCTGTTCGGCACACGCCATACTGTACAGTTCATTTCTCCTGCTTATCATTTTCTCCCACAGTGAATTTTGAGATTCACAAGGGCATGGACTTCTGTCTCCTTTCACTAGCATCTTCTGTGCCTGAGACCTTGCAAGGCGAGGTAATGCCCTGGAAATGTGCGTGGGGTGAATGAATGAAGGAATGCCCTGAAAGGCGGGAAGAAATATTAAGTCGGGTAAGGGGCTACCAATTAGGGAGGGCCATTTCAAGAAGGTGACCTTTGATGGGAAATCTGCAGGATTAAGAGAGGGAGAACTGAGAGAAGGGGGCCCAGGTAGAGGATGCAGCATGTGCAAAGGCCCTGAGGTGGCAGGGTAATCAAGTACTGCTCTGATCCCAAGAGTTTTGATGGTAAGGAGTTTTGATTTTGTTCTAAGTGTTAGAGAGAAAGCTAAGGAGAAGCTGTGTGCATCCCTGGTAGACCCTGTACCAAGGTCATCTAGACCCCTCATGGAAGAGATGGGGCTGGCAGACTGGGCCCATCACCCACAGTTCTTAATTTTAGCCTGCTGCTTTCTTGGGTGGTCCTTTCCTAGGCGGACACACAGGGAGCACATGGTACCTGCAAAATCCCATAGGAGTAAAATGGCATATTTAGTGGTTAAAAATATTGACCCCCACCAGCCAAATCTGAATTTCAGAAAAACAAAGAAAACTTGTAGTATAAGTATGTACCCAGAATCACATGAGACATATTCAGACTAAAGTATTATTTGCTGTGTGTCTGAAATTTGAATTTAACTGGACAGTTTGTGTTTTAGCTGGCAACGTTAAAGGAGGGTGGTGGGGAGTGATGGGGACAATCTTGTCCCAAATAGGAAGTTTCATCTGAGATGTGCTTGAGACTGGTGTTCCTTCCCTAGGGACAGAAATGTTTGGGAGAAAAACTGTCCCAGCTGCAGTGATGACGGATGGGGAAGGAAGGTCTCCGTGACCAGAAACTTTCAACCTGTGCAACAAAATGAATGAAGTCGGGGAAATGTCACAAAGTCTGCCACTCACTGTCAAATGGTTCATCACACACACACACACACACACACACACACGCAAACACAGAGGAAATGCTGTAACTGCCAAGAGCTTCATTAGACACTTCTTCCAACTTTTTGCTAAGTTGGATTTTTTTTCTTTAGGATGGGGATGGAAGCCAGGGTCTCAGACATGGTAGGCAATCGCTCCACCCCTGAGCAACACACCCAAGTGCTGACATTTTTTTTCTTTTCATAAAAAAAGATGGGGTTCATCCCTAGCACTGGAGAAAAAAAAAAGTTGGGTTAAAAAAGAATGAAAGAAGTCAGGGTCAGTGGTGCATGCCTGGAATCCCAGCGGCTCGGGAGGCTGAGGCAGGAGGATCGGGAGTTCAAAGCCAGCCTCAGCACAGGCAAGGTGCTAAGCAACTCAGCGAGACCCTTTCTCTAAATAAAGATATGACTCAGTGGTCGAGTGCCCCTGAGTTCAACGCCTGGTACAACAAACAAACAAACACAAACAAAACAAGAAAGAATGAAAGAGCCAGGTGCAGCGTCACACACCTATGATACCAGCCACTTGGGAGGCTGAGGCCTGAGAATCACAAGTTCAATGCCAGCCTCCACAACTTAGTGAGGCCCTCTCTCAATATAAAAAATAAAAAGGGCTGGGGATGTAGCCCAATGGTAGAGTGGTCCTAAGCTCAAGTCACAGTACCAAAAATATAAAATAGAAAATGAAAGTACCTCTCATTGCAGAGAAGGGGAAAGTTCTACGATAGCCTCTGTGGGCCTCTCCATGCAAGCCTGAATCAGCTCTCTCTCCCTGAGCTCTGACACCCTGCAGTGCTCCCAGCTGGCTGAGGTCTCGTCCACCCCATTAGGGGCTCACCTGCACCCACCTCTCACACTTGGAATGACTCCGTCTTCCTGAACTGGGCTGACTGCTCTTTTTCCTGACAGCCTCCAAGCTCTGGTCTGGGCTGGGCCTCTGCCTGGACACCCTGCTCCTGGGTCAGTGATCACCATCCTCTTCCATCACGGGGCATCTCTTTAGAGATGCTCCTCCAGATGCGTTCTCTGACATCTGGATTTCAGTAAGGTCCCCATTGCATTCACCTGGGGCCTCCCTCTGTCCTTCAGGAGGCCACTGCAGTTTTTCATTTCGTATTGATCTGAGCCTTTGTTTCACATCTGATTCCCCCACTTCGCTGTAAGCTCCCCGGGGGGTGAGATGGAAGTGGGGATGGACACCACTTTCAGTGCCCCTAATTCCTAGCACACGGACGGGCACATGGGGCCGCTTGTTCCCCAGGGGAGAATGCACAAATCGCTAAGCAAAGCCTTCCATTTCGGTGGGATGCTTCCTCCAGGAAGCCCTCCAGGCCTTCGTGCCCCGCCTCACCTCCTCAGATCGTCCTCAAAGGGCAGAAAGAGCCACTTCTCGGGCATGTCCCTGAGGAACAGGTCCTGTTGCTCCTCCGTGGGGTCCTGGGACACGTACACCAGGGCCAGCTGGGCCGCCCGCAGCACATAGAACTCGTCTGTGAGCCTCACGAAGAAGTCCTTGAGGACGGGCGCAAAGGCCTGGCACTGCGGACAAGCCGCGGCGCCGAAGAACAGCAGCACCAGGCGGTTCTCCAGCCTGCGGCTGAGCTCGGCCTCCGTGTCCAGCTCGTCCTGGTCGCTGTTATTGCGGATCAGGACGCGGCCTGAGAACAGGGAGGCCATGTAGCCCCAGCTGGGTGCTGGGGACAGGGCTGCTGTCTGGCTCCTCTCCCAGGCACAGGGATCTCTAGGAAGCCAGCTTAGGACGTCGCTAATCTGCTCAATCGTGACCTGGTTCTACAGGGCGCCCAAGGGCAGGGTGGGGGCGGGGCGGGTGGGGAGGGACACTCCCGCCTGGGCCTTTTTAAAGGGTGTTTGAAATACTTCAGGAAAAACTAAACCGGGGGACTGGGCTGGAGCTCCGCGGTAGAGCTCTCACCCAGCATTCCCCCTGCAAACTGAGAGACACAGGGAGAAAATGAGAGAGAAAACACTGGAGAGGAGACAGCCACGTGAAGACCACCGCAGAGGCTGGGGTGATGCGGCCACAAATCGGGAACCCTGGGTACCACCAGCAGCTGCAAGCCAGAGGGATCCTCGCTGAAGCCTCCAGAGGGCGCTCTGCTGCCATGACTTCCACTTCAGACGTCTGGCCCGGGGGCTGCCAGATACAGTGGATTTCTGTTGCCCCTAGCTACGGGATTTTTGTTACAACAGCCACCCGACACTCATACCTGCTACGGTGGGTATTTGCCTTTGTCTCAGGGCGACTGCTCACTCCTACACTGCGCTCGTGTTCTGCTTACACGCAGTCCCGGTGCCGTTGTCTTTTTGTATTTTATTTCAACACTGCTTATTTTCTCTTATTCTTCTGGAAAGTGCAAGAAGTCTCTTTGCTGTTGCAGTACACCCAGCAGAGGTCCCACTGCCAGCCACTGCCACGTGCAGTTGGGTGGGTGATCAAGAAACACTTGATGCCCAGCTCCCAGGAGGAAGGGCATTAACATCTACCTGGCATCCAAGGTGCAGAGGGGAGAGGTGTCCTGCCTGGGCGATGGGCTGAAAAGGGAGAGAGACCAGATCAGCCCTGAAGCCCGAGTTCTACCCACCTGTCAGGAAATAGATCTTCAATTCCTTACCCAAAATCATTGGGGACAATACACGTTGGCATTGGGAATTTTTATTTTGAGATAGGGTCTTGCTAAGTTATCCAGGCTGGACTTGAACTCATGATCCTCCTGACTCAGCCTCCTGAGTAGCTGGGACTATCATGGACCATGGAGCCAGCTAAAACTTTTTGGGTTTTGGGGATGGGGATGGAAGCCAGGGCCCCGTGCTCTATCACTGAGTTGCACCTCCAGACCTGGAATTGGGGGGTTTTATATCTCAGGAAGCTAACTGGGGGGATGCTGCCGTCTACTGCATGGTGTCCCTGGGGGCCTGGGGCATTCTGTAAGCGAAGGCATAAATGAGGATAAAAAAGATAATTAACCACTGGGACGAGCCTGGCTCAGTGCAGCAGACATGGTCCCCCTACTACAGTGTTGAGACCACATTTAGGAGAAAAGGGAATTTCCCAAAGCCTTTTACAAATTGGGGTGAGGACAAGGAAGCTGTGAAAAGAACTGAATGAGGTTGTCCAGTGTAGGATGCTTAGCTGGGTCTTAGTAAGCCTGATAAAATGAAGGGGTGGAAGGAGAGGAGAGGCGGAAAGAGGAAGTGGGTAGGGGAGGGGCGGGGGAGGGAAGGAGGAAGTGGGTAAGAGAAGAGGGAATGGGGGAAAAGGGAAGGATGAGAAGGGAGAAGTTTCAGGAGGCAGTAATGGAGAGGGAATAAAAAGGAAGGGATAGGAGGGGAGGAGGGACAGCAAGCCCCCAACCCATATTTGCAAATCAATGACTCTCAGCACCAAGCTGGATGCCCAGCTCTGGGTCAGTCCTGATTCTTTACCTGTAAAGTGGGGGTGATCGCAATAGTGATTCTGGCAGGGCAGGAGAGACTGTCACTGCTGATCTTTAGCTTGAGAAAGTAGTGCCGGCCAGGGGCTGGCTCTGGGCCTGTGCTCCGGATCTGCCTCCTGGCCCCCCATGCCATCCACCCCGGCTGCTGGCAGAAACCAGTGGCAGCTGGGGGTGGGGGTGGGGGCGAGAGCCTGCCCAGCCCTGTCCTCCAAGTGTGCTGGAAGCAGGCCCTGGCCACCTCCCAAAGACAGCTCTGGGAAGGTCGGCCAAGCAGGGCAGAAAACAAGCAGGGGTGGAGTGGGCAGGGGGGCACAGAAGGGGGAACTTGATGGGAGGGCCCCAAGGCAGACGCACACATGGACGCAGCACAGTGAGACGAGCCAGGAGTCTGCCAGAAACAGAAGCCCCTGAAGGGACCCACCATCTGGAGCTAAATTGAGGACCCTGCCTCGGCCTCACAGTCTCTGCCTGCCTCCTGCCTGAGCTTCTGGGAGCCCACGAAGGAGCGGCCAAGTCCGGGGGTCTGCAAGCGGCTTCAGGTCAGCTACGGAGTAGGGTTGTGGGCATCCAGGTCAGCGCTGGCCTGTGCCTGGTCAGGAAAAGGGGCTTGGGGGCACTAGGTGAGCACTTGGGACCCTGGGGTGCTCCTGGGTGCTAGCTGGGGTGACCCTGGGGTGCTAGCTGGGTCTCCTGGGGGTGTGTGGATATTGACCTCCCCAGGCTCCAGGGGTGTAACCTTAAGATTTAACTGACAAAGCTTTGGGATATGAATTTAGGATTAGCTGGGTCCTTGGTGCACGTTTGAGACGGAGGCGGTTTCGACTTAGAAACTTCTGCAGCCCTAGGGTGATCGGTTCGCACTCCTCGGGTCCCTAGAATGCGTGTTTAAAGACCAAGAGGTTTTAGGACTTGGGCTTGGGGTATGCTGGGGTAAGACTCCAGCGCAGCGGGCCCGGGTGTGAGCCGAGAGTTTCTAGTCCCCCGGGACAACCTCGAATGCCATCTAGGGCACCGCCCGGCTCACCCAAGAGTCACGCCCCTGCCTGGGGGACCAACGTGCTTTCTAAGCACGCGGCAGAATGGGGCGGGGCGGGGCGAGGCCTGGTTGCCATGGAGACAGAGGCCAGCTTCGGCTGGCCGTTCTAGCCCCGCGGGTCTCGTTGGCCGTCGGCTCTCTAGCTCGGGGAGCTCTCTCTATGGTCCTGGCCTCCGGAAGGGGGCCAGCTCCGCTGTGCAGGATGAGGGGCTAAAAGCTAGACAGGTGGGAAAAGGAGCTTGGGGCGGGGCTTAGGTGCTAAGTGGGCAGGAGTGAGGCGCCCCTCCTGGTGTGGTGACTAAGACAAGGCCTGAGGGTCGGGCCGGTGGCCAGAATAGAACCTGGGCCTGGGACCGCTGGCCAGGTCAGAAGCTGGGGCGGGGCTCGAGCTGACAGGGAGGGTCGGGGTCCAGTTCAGAATCCAAGAGCGTCTGCTTAGGGGCCGGAGCACAGGCCTAACCCAGGGGTGGAGCCCGGGTTAGGGGGTGGGGCTCTGCAGGAGACTTGCGCTTATGGGCGGAGCTAGAGGCTCAATCTGGGGCCGGGGTCCAGAGAGCCGTGAGAAAGTGGTAGAGGCGGGACCTGGAGGAAAACCCAGGATCCGAGATGGGCAGGCCGGGGACAGGGCATGGAGGTGAATTCTGGGATAGAGGATAGGGGTAGGCCATGGCCTGGGGACGGGGCCTGGACGAGTGACTAGAAAGGGACTAGGTCTGTGGTCGGGAACAAAGTGGAACCCACGCTTTGAGGACTAAATCTCGGGGACGGAGTGTGGATTTAAGGTCCTGCCTCAATGTCAAGGCATGGGGCGGGGCCTGACAATGACTGACGGTAGGAAAATGCAGGGCCCGGGGGAGGGTCCCCTTACACCGATTGGCAGGGAGGCGGAGCACCGGCCTGGGGGTGGTGCCTATTAGGGACAGAGCCAACCCCAGGCCTGGGGGCGGAGCCTGACTTGTGAACGCGTTCCCGTTAGACCGAGGAGGGGGTGGAACCTGGTTGGAGTTCCAGGCTGGGCTGCCGAGGGGCGTAGCCAGGACCTGGGGGCGGGCCCGATCTGGGGGCGGGGCATGGCGGCCGGAGGCGGGGCCCCAGCGGCCTGCAGCCTCAGCGCCCTCCGTTCCCTAGGATGCGGGCTCCGGGTGCAGGCACGGCCTCCCTGGCCTCGCTGGCGCTGCTGTGGCTGCTGGGACTCCCGTGGACCTGGAGCGCAGCGGCGGCGTTCGGCGTGTACGTGGGCGGCGGCGGCTGGCGCTTCCTGCGCATCGTCTGCATGACGGCGAGGCGGGACCTCTTGTGAGTGTGGCCTGGGCCGGGCAGGTATGGGGGCGGGGCTGCGCGGCCTGGGGGCGGACCGAGGAGGTTGCGGGTGGTCTGCGGGTCCGGGAAGATCTGGGAGGACTTTGAAAGCTGGGGGCGGGACCCGGGGTATAAGGGCAGGGCTAGGGGCGGGGCCGGGGTTTGAAGGGGTGACTAGTTGGGGGGCGCGGAGGTGGTAAGGGGACAAATTGGGGGCGTCTGGAGGGAGATGAGTAGGTTCAAAGGCGATTGGGAACTGCTTAGGAGACTTTCGCGGACCCTGGTGGCAACCTTTGGGCCTCTGGGTAGCTACTGGTGAAAGTCTTGAGGGTCTCTGTGGTGACTTAGAGACTTCTGGGAGCTTCTGAGAGACTCTGATAGGGCCCTGGGGGCCAATAGGGGCGACTCAGTGGTCTCTGGGGGCTGCCTAATCTCTTGAGGTCTGCTTAGGGATGGGGGACAAACGGGCTGCTCCAGGAATCTGTAAAGGCCTTCCAAGGTCTGAAAGGGTTCCTCCACGGACCACTGACAGGTTTCTTTGTAGTTGGGGTGCATTTTGAGAGTTTGGGATCTGTGGGGAACTTTGGGTGTTGTTCAGGGACTGTGTGTGGGGTCACTGTATATTCCAGTGCTTGCTCGGGGGTCTGTGGAGACTGGGTTCTCTGGAGGGGTTCTGATGTCATTCTTGCCCACAGATCCTTGGAGGGCCTTGGGGGATTTGCTCAGAGGGGATACTGGGGATTTGCTCAGAGGGGGTACAGGGCAAAATAGGCATTGCTGGGGGTTCCCGTGGAAGGCGATCTCAGGAACAGCCCCATGTGGGTGCAGGCAAGCACCTGCTGGGCTGGCCTTCCCAGGCTCCTGGCAGGGAGGTGGACACACTGAACCAAGGGAGAAGAAACAGGTTGATGAGGGGCAGGGATGCAGTGAACCTGGGAAGGGTCCCCTGCAGGCCGACTGGTTCCAACCTTTCTAAAACCTGGTCTTTCTTTTCTAATGTCATGGTCCCACACTGTCTCCACTGCCCCGTGGTCTTTTTTGACATACCGGTGGTCACACACTCTCCCTGTCCCCTCATCCTGTGCAGGAGAAAGACAGCTTTGGCTGGGTGCTCCAGGTCCTGCCAGCCTGCCTCTGCCTGCCCACCATTCCCCAGTCCCTGTGCTCACCTGGTCCCCAAAGCAGCTTGCAGTGTCAGGCTCAGACTGCCTCCTCTGAGTGCAACATTTGGGGCCTCCTTTTGCCTGGTGATACCATAGGACACTCTCTCAGGGAACCTCTGCTGTATTTTTCTACTTGGTACCCTTTGTGGCTCCTTGTTCTTAGAATCTAGACCACACTCCTGAGCATGGCCCAAGAGGTGCCTGTTCCACGTCTTCAACCTCTGCTCCCTGCCCCAGTGCTCTTCTCTGTCCCTTTCTGGCTACATTTGTGTTTTGTGCTTGCTAAACATGCTCAGACTGTGTTCCAGCCCCAGGGCCTTTGCTGTGCTGTTTCCTCTGCCTGATGGCCCTTCCTCTGCTCTTCATTTTGTGTTATGCTGTGGCTTAAATGTCCTGTCCTCAGATGTTCCTCAGAGAGTCCTCCCAAACACTGTGTCTCTAGTCCCTCCCCCACATGTCACTTTTTGGCAGAATGACTAACACTCATGAGTGTTCCTGTTGTGCCAGGCCAGGGATGTGCTAAGCATTTTACAGGCGTGCCTTTTGGGGCGGGGGGCACACTGCAGATTGAACCCAGGGGCACTCCACCACTGAGCCACATCCTCAGCCCTATTATGTATTTTATTTAGAGACAGGGTCTCACTGAGTTGCTTAGGGCCTCACTAAGTTGCTGAGGCTGGCTTTGAACTTGTCATCCTCCTGCCTCAGCCTCCCAAGCCTCTGGGGTTACAGATGTGCTCCATCATACCGGCCAGGTGTGACTTTACTAAGCCCTTCCAACAGCCGTGGGAGGTGGGTGCTGTTCCCATCTTAAACATGGGCAGGCGAGGCCCAGCGTGGCTGAGTAACTTGCCCAGCGTCAAGGGGGAAAGAGCAAGAGCTGGCCGCGTGGCTCTCAAGCTTGCCTCGGAACCCCAGCGGCATTTGTAATAGGTCATTATCTCACACGCCTGCTTCCGTGTCTTCTGATTGCTGGGTCCCTTTCCCCACTAGCCTGTGGGCCCTGAGGGGCCCAGATGGCGATCACATCTGTCACAGTGCTGCCGTGACCCTGCCTGCTCTCAGGCTTGGCTTGCAGCAAGAGCCGGGGCTCTGTCTATTACGCGGAGGGCCTTCGCTCCCTCCTGGTGCCCACAAGGGCCCCATCTCCACCTCTCACCCTGGCTTGGCCCCCATTGACCCTGAGGGTATCTACGCCTGGCTGTGTCTCCCCAGAGCCAGGAGCTGGGTCCACCCATGTCCCTGATGTGGCTTGACAGTGGGCTTGGGAGAGCCTTGAAGGTGGCCCTGCCCCCTGCCCTCTGTGCCCTGGTGTAGTCCCCTCCCATTCCAACCAATAGGGTGCAGTAAAAGTGACTGCTGGCATTTCTGAGGTTGGTAGTGGCTTCTGTCTCTGGTGCGGTTTCTTGGATCGCTTGCTCTGAGGGACACCAGCTGCCACATTGTCTGGACAGGCCCGTTTGAGTGAGTTGTGATACAGATTATCTCCCAATGAGGCCTTGAGAAGACCAAAGGCACAGAGTCCACCTCAGTGGTGGCCTCAGGAGGTAACCCTGAGGCGGAATCACCCAATTAAACTGCGCTCAGATTTTACCCCCTAGTACTGGGGATTGAACCCAGGAGTGCTCTACCACTGAGCCACGCCCCCAGCCCTTTTTATTTTTTTTATTTTGAGACAGGGTCTCACTAAGTTGCTGAGGCTGGCCTCAAATTGTGATCCTCTTGCTTCGGTCTCCCAAACAGCCGAGATTACAGGTGTGAGCCACCCAACCACTCTTGGTCTGCTCCTAGATTTTTAATTTTTTTAAAATGTTGATGGATCTTTATTCTATTCATTTATTTATATGCAGTGCTGAGAATCGAACCCAGTGCCTCACACATGCCAGGCAAGCACTCTACCACTGAGCCACAACCCCAGCCCTGCTCCTAGATACTTGATCTACTGAATCTATGATCAATGAATGTTTTCAGCTGCTAATTTGGGGGTTGTTTGTTATGCAGCAATAGCTAACTAATGCAGCTTGTCTAATAGCCCTTCCCACGTACCAGGCCTTGTTCTCATAGCCCTTTAAAGAAAGGATGCTTGCTAATCCCATTTTTCAGGTGGACAAACCAAGGCAAAGAGAGGTGAGGCCATTTTCTTGGGGACACACAGCCAGGGAGGGGAAGCTGTGCCTGCAGCCGGCCTGCTATGCTGAGTTCAGAGGCTGGGTTCAGAATGAACGTCAGCACCCTGCCGGTTCTCCTGCCGCATCCCGAGTTCGCTCCATAAAATCTGGGCGCACTTATCCTTGTTGATGTCTCCGTGCACCGGAGCCCTGGGACTCAGGACACAAAGAGCAGAAGGACGAAGGGCCCTGGGAAGGGCCCGGAGTTGGACAGTGGTCTCTTTGTCCATAGGGCAGGGGTGGCTTGAGCTGCTGCCAGGCAGGCCACCCCGGCATGTGGCTGGAACAAAGCACCGGAATCTACTGCCTGCCCACGTGGGCGTCCTTGGGAAACCAAGAGGCAGGGCGAGCACAGCCAGGGATGGACTGGGTGCATTTGTAACCATTCCTGTCCCTGTGCTTGGCTAAGCGTGACCGGCTATGGACTCAGTTCCTGTTTCTAGCTGTGCCATTTCCAGGAGGGCCCAGCCGGGGTGGCTGCTCTGGCTGCTGTCCTCACCGGTGGCTTGACACTCATACCCTCATGGGGTCTTTGGGGTACTCTGTTGAGCTCCCTCACAGGAGGACCTTAGAGCAGGGTCAGTACACAGTAGGCGCTCAGACGAAGGGTGGGGGTTAGCGGCTTGGTGGCTGAGCCCCGGGTCTGGCTGTGGACACAGCTCTTCCCTGGCTGGCCCCTCACATCCCAGTTCCCTCGATCTGAGTGGACCCTGGTGTTGTGATAGTCCTTCAAGAAGCATGCATTAGCGCCTGCTATGTGCCTCATGGTTCCTGGCATCTGGTGAGCACTTGGTAAATGTTCAGTGGTAATTCTGCAGGGGAGCAGAGGGACCCTGTAAGCAGGGTTTGGCTCTGGGTTGTTCTGTCCCAACTTGCTGTGTTACCTCAGCCATGTTAATTCACCTTTCTGAGCCCCAGCTCACCGTCATCTGATACACAGGACCCTACTTTGGAGGCTGGCTGTAAGGGAAGGGGTGCTGGGCACAGTGGCACATGCCTGTAATCCCAGTGGCTCAGGAGGCTGAGGCAGGAGGACCATGAATTCAAAGCCAGCCTCAGCAACAGTGAGGTGCTAAGTGCCCCCAAGTTTAATCCCTGGTACCAAAAAAAAAAAAAAAAAGAAAAAAGAAAAAAAGAAAAGAGTAGCAGTGTTTGGCATACAGCTGGTGCTCAGTAAATGTAGAGAATGATCACCTTAGTCATTCTATTAGGAGTGGGTGAGCAGTGTTCTTGCTATCGAGGTGACCCCCTGTTCATTCTGGCTGTCTGTGGTGGTCCTGGGGCTCACCCTAGAACTTAGTGGGGGCTCCTTCACCACCATCCAGCCAGATGTAGTCCTTGTGCCCAGACCTGCCAGGCTTTGCCCATGGGGCGGATGTGGAGGGCGTCGACCTTTAATGTTTCACATCCTTATTTATTTACTGTAGTACAGGAGTGCCCCCCCCTTCCTTATCCATGGCTTTACTTTACATGGCTTTGGTCACCTGCTGTGGTCTGAAAATACTAGTAGTTGACTTGACACTTTCAAAAGAGGCCACATTTGGGCCAGAGGTGTGGCTCAGTGGTGGAGCGCTTGCCTAGCATGTGTGAGGAGGCCCTGGGTTCAATTCCCAGCACCCCACAACCGTCCACAAAAGAGACCGTATTCACCTAACCTTTACTACAGTTATAAGTTGTTCTGATTTTTTTTTCCTTTTCTTTTGAGGTGCTGGATTGAACTCAAGGGCGCCCTACCACTGAACTATAATCCCCAGCCCTTTTAATGTTATTTAAACGGGTTTCTTGTCCTGAGACAGGGTCTTGCTTAATTGCCTGACACATGGCACAGGGCACCTTCCTGTGGTGAGGGACACTAGACAGCAATTTGGTACCGTGCCTGGGGCTCCTTTTCAACAACAAGATTGCCATCAAGATAACACAGAAACAAAAAGCAGGTGAGACTAAGCTGACCATAAAACGGATGCTCGTTTGCAGTCTGGCCTCTGAAATAAGGCAGTCTGCCTTCCTTATTGCACCTCAGCCAGGATCATACCCATTGGCAACTCAAATTTTTCTCCACTTAGCATGTGTCTGCAAATGATTGGGAAGTCTCTGTGAGTATGCATTTTAAATAAGAATTCGGAAATAAGGAATCCATGAATGATGAGGATTAATTGTGTATCATAATTTGGGTTAGACTGATGATAGGCATTTCCTTGTTTTAACTGTAACAATATTCTAGACTGAGCCACTGAGGTGGGGGGTGCAGCTCAGTCATAGAATAAGTTTAGCATGCACGAAGCCCTGGGCTCAGTCCCAAGCATAAGAGTAGACAAACAAACAGACAAACTGAACCATTTAATATACTATGATCACTTTTCATTTCATTTCCTGAGCAACCTTGTGTTTTCCCTGGGGTTATTGATTGCCTTTGTATTTGTTAGTTTTCTATCTTTATCTCCACTTCAAGCCTGAACTCCACAACAGTTGTCTCCTGTCATGACATTTAGAACATTAAATAGACTATAGTTTCACCTTCCTAGAGAAATCTCTCTTCTAGCTTCCAGGCTATCTAGGCTGGGATGCCTTCCTTCCCTTCGTGCATAATCATTAGCCTGGGCTTGTTTCTAGCCATCCTCCTGAGAATCTCCTCTTTTGTGGGTTAAACACTCTGTTCCCTGAATCCTCCATCATTCATTTCTTTGATTTACTCCAAAGAAGCACATGTTTTGGAGTACATCTTTATTAACTTTTGGAGAAATCTTGTAAAGAAATTAATTTTTTGAGAACCTCCATATATAAAAACATTTTTATTTCTATTTTCACACTTGACTGATTGTCTGGGTATAGGCTTCTAAGTTGGAAATCATTTTTCTTCGATGCTTGAAGTTATTTTCACATTGTGGTTATTGTTGAAAAGTCTAAAATCCTTTTGGTTCCCAAGCCTTTGTAGTGACCTTGTATTTTTGTTGTTTTGAGTTTTGTTTTGTTTTTGTTTGGTTCTGGTACCAGGGGTCTTTACCACTGGGTCACATTTCTAGCCCTTTTTAATTTTTATTTTGAGACAGGGACTTGCTGAGTTGCTTAGGGCCTTCTTAAGTTGCTGAGGCTGGCTTTGAACTTATGAACCTTTTGCCTCAACCTTCTGAGTCCCTGGGATTACAGGTGTGTGCCACCACACCTGGCAGTTTTTTTTTTTTTTCTGGAACCACATGGGATCTTTTCAAGATGGTGGGCTTTTTCTATCTATTGTGCGGTCCATTGGCAGGACTTACGTCAGTGAAGTTTTCTTGAATGATATCACTGGTGATTTCTCACCTGTATTTTATTTTTATTTTTTAGAACTCCTGTTCTTGAATGCCTAGAACAATGTCTGACTTGAGAACTATTTGTTCAAAGAACATGGAATGTTGACTTTCTAGGTGGGTTCTGGAATTTTATTACATTTTCTATCCTTTTTTTTTTTTTTTGGTGGTGGTACTGGGAATTGAACCCAGAGCCTTACATGCTAGGCCAGTAAGTCCTCTCCCCCTGATCCACATCTCCAGCCTTTTCTCCTGTTTTCTGTTTTTTGGTTTTTTAAAATCTCTTCTGATCTTCTGTGTTTATTTGAATAGATTTTTTTTCCTTTATCCTATTTGGATTTGTAGAAAAGTGAGCAGGAAGAGAGATTCCATTTAAAACTTCCCAACCTGCCCTGCCCCCTCCTTTCCCTGTGGTCAGAATTTGCATCATGTGGCACACCTGTTGTGATTGATGAGCCAGTATGGATGCGTCCATTAACTGAGGACCCGGTTCACACTGGGGTTAGGGTTCAGTCTGTGTCTTACGTTCCATGTTGTCCTCCTATTTTAATTTTCCAGAGTCCTTTTTCATTTTCACTCCCTGAAAGCTTTGTTTTCTTTTTTGCGGTGCTGGGGATGGAACCTGAGGCCTCCCGCCCATGGTGTGAGTCTGCTGGGGAGCTGCATCTCCAGTTCCACCCGCCCCTTTTATGAGTTTTGGTCTCTGAGTTTTCCAACCTAGCCTCCAACTTCCAGTCCTCCTGCCCCAACCGCTGACTCACTGGGGTCGTGGCCCTGATTTCTTACTGGCTGCGTGCTCTTACGCAGAGGGGAAGCCAAGCAGGTACTGAGAACGTCACCGTTCACTCCTTTAGTCCTCACAGCAGCACTTACGGGGCTGGATGTAGCCCAGTGGTGGCGATTGCCTGGCACACACAAGACCCTGGGTCGCGTCCGCAGCTCTGAAAAAAAAAATTGTATTGTCCCCGTTCCATTTGTGACGAGGCCCAGAGAAGGAAGGTACTGCCCACAGTCAGCACAGGAGTCTCCCGGGGCTGCCACACCAATGGCTTAGAACAGGACGGGTTTGTTCTCACAGTCCTGGGAGCCCGAGGCTCAGAATCCAGGAGTCCGCAGGGCCACACTCTCTCCAGAGTCCCTGATGAAGGGTCCGTCCTGCCTCTTCCGGCCCCTGGGGGTTCCAGGTGGGCCTTGGCTTGTGAAGCCCTCACCCCAGCCCTCCTCCCATGCTGCCCCCTCCCTGGCCTGTCTCCTTCCTCTCTGCCGCTCTCCTCCTCCTCCTGCTCAGAACTGAACCACATGCTAGGCGAGCGCTCTTGGCACCCGGAGCGGCACTCGCTGCAGCTGCGTATGCAAATACGCCCTGTCCAAGTGAAGTCGCGTTCCCTGGCTCTGGGTGGGGGCAGAGGCCGGGCTGCACTTGAGCCCATAGGTGGGACCCCAGCATTGTCGGCAAAGCAGCAGTCAGTGCTGGGCCACAGCCATGACAGGTCAACAGACAGATGCGACCTCCAATCTCGTGGAAATGAGGGAGAGATTCCTGGAAGCCAGTGGAAGAAGGTGGCTGTCTGAGGTCATGAGCGCTCTGAAGGAGGTCAGACAGAGCATGATTGTATCAGTCACCTCTGGCTGTGTAACAAATGGCCCTGGAATCAGGGGATCCAAACAGTGATCACTGTTTATTATCTTCTGTGGCTTCTGAAGGACAGGAATTCAAATGTCACCGTTTTTCCCCAGTTCTGCCATGTCACATCTGGGGTCTCACCTGGAAGATTCCAAATCCCAGATCAGAATCACCTGATATCTTCTTAGCGCAGAGGGGTTGCTGGAACACCTGCATGGGACTCTCCACGAGGCCTGGGCTTCTGCACAGCACGGTGTAGGGTGCCAAGGGCCAGACGGGCTTCACGCTAGACAGAGGGGTCCCATTTGTGCCCTTGCCTCAGAGGTCACAGCACTGCTTCTGCCACACACTGTTCATGAGAAGTAAATCCCCCCTTCTACCCCCACCAAGGGGAGGAGAGATCCCATCTTTGGAAGGAAGGACCCTCCAAGAATTTGCAGACACATTTTATAAGAGCCACAGTGCACCGTGGCGACGTCTGTGATCCCAGCAATGTGGGAGACCGAGGCAGGAGGGTTGCAAGATCAAGTCCAGCCTGGGCAACTTAGCAGGACCCTGACTCAAAACGAAAAATAAAAAGGACGGAGATGGGGCTCAGATGAGAGCATTTATCCAGCACACCTGGGGCCCTGAGCTCCATCCCAAGTACCAGAAAGCAAAACAAAGCAACAGGAAAGACTCAGTCACAACGATAGACATTGGGTAGGACCAGGAAGGCCTGTGAGTGGAGCTCGGAGGTGGCACCATGGGGCTGTGGCAGAGCCTTCTAGGCAGGGGGAACCACAGGAACAAAGGCCCCGAGGCAGCTGCTGTTTGCCACAAAACAGAAGAGGAACAAGGAGGGCAGGGAGGAAGTGGTGGACAGGTCACACCACCAGGGGCCTCGCAGGCCACTGGGATGATGTTTAACTGCAGAAACAATGGGGACCTTAGGAGGATTAAAAGAAATGTTAGAACATTTTACTATAGAAAACTTCAAACAACAGAAGCATAGAGAACACAGTGCAGTGAGCCTGTGGGCACATTCCTAATTGTCCATTTTGTGTTACTATAATAAAATGCTGGACGCTGGGTAACTTATAAACAATAGAGGTTGATTGCTCACAGCTCTGGAGGCTGGGAAGTCCAAGATGGAGGGGTGCATATGGCGTGGGCCTTCTTCCTGCATCATTCCATGGCAGAAGCCAGAAGGGCAAGAAAGTAGACCTGAAGGCATGCGTGTGCGCAGGAGACGGGGACAATTTTTTTTTTCTTGGTGGTGCGGGAACTCAGGGCCTCATGGATGCTAGGCAAGTGCTCTTCCCCGAGCCACATCCCCAGCTGCTTTATTGCTTTATTTTGAGACAGTATCTCACTAAGTTGCTGGGGCTGACCTCCAACTTGCAGTCCTCCTGCCTCAGCCTTCCAGTTGCTGGGATTACAGGTGTGTGCCACTGTGCTGGCCCAAACCTGCTTTTGTAATAAGCCTACTCCTTTCATAGTGACATTGATCCATTCACAAGGATGGGACCCTCATGACATAGTCACCTCTAAAAGGTCCCACCTTCAGACACTTGCATTGAGGATGAAGTTTCCAATACAGGAGTCCCAGGGGTGAACCACATCCACCCCATGGCATGCCCCCCAGCAGCAGGACAGTCACCCAGAGGCTCTCTATCCCCAGCTCCATCCCTACGCCTGGCCCCACTGCAGAGTGGCCTTGCCCTGAGACCCTGTTGCACGAGGGTGTCCCTGGCCTTGCTAGGTGTGCCATGGGCAGTGCTTCCTGGGGCCCCAGACAGCCCCTGAGACATCCCTCAGAGCCCAGGAGGCCAGGGCCTTGGATCTCTCCCTCCGCGTCTCCCAGGGTCAAATAAACAGACAGGTTCCCATCTGCCTGGAGCAGGGAGGGGCAGGCCCAGGACAGGATGGCGAGTGGATTTCACATGGAGATCCTGGAGAGCAGAGAGGGCAGGGAGGGGACCCTGGGGTGTATGGGGTGCAGTGACAGGCGGGGGTCCAGGACTGCCACCAGGGAAGGTAACAGTGAGCTGAGATCTGGGGAAGGAGCCTCGTGGAAGTTGAGGGAAGAGTTGCTCCAGGCAGTGGGCCCAGTCTGTGCAAAGGCCCTGAGGCGGGGATGTGCTGGCTGCGTTCAGGGGATGTGATGAGGCCGGCTGGCTGGAGGGGTGGGTGAGGAGAGATGGGGATGATGAGAGGGTATGAAGAGGGCGGGGGATGGAGCGGAAGGTGCGCCTGTCTTCATCACCTCTGGGTCTTGCCCAGCACTATCAAGGCGCACAGTAGGTGGTCACTGTTTGGGGGATGAATGAAAGACTCTGTGTCCCATCTGGTTCTAGGGCGGGCAGGTGCACTGGATGCCAGCTTCAGAGCGGTAATGTAGCTGGCTGGCCTCTGTTTGCTGAGCACCTATTAAGTTCCTGGGCTGACAGGGATGAGCCTCCCCTGGGGTGCTCACAGCCACTGTGGACCATGCCGGGTGGCTCTGCACAGGAGCTCTGGGGGTGAGAGTGAAGGGAAACAGGTGGACCTGGAGCCCTGCCGGTGCCCGCGGTTGGCGCACTTGGGGGACCCTGTGCTGCGATGGGGCAGCAGTGGCATGGTGCAGGGTGAGGCCCCACAGGGTGCCCGGAAGACTCCGGGTGGAGGGGGCTGCTGGGAGGAGCCGAGCCGAGTGGGTGTGCGTGTGCGCGCCTGTGCCGTGGTCCAGCTGCAAAGACCTCAGTGCCCTGCTCCTGTCCAGAGGGCAGCCGCAGGAGCCTTCAGGGGTTTCCCAGGTCAGCGGCCGTCCCAGCAGGAGTCTTGGGAGTCATTGGAACCCTGAGCCCTGGCTTTAAAAATCTGCAGCTGCTCGCCTCTCACGCCCCGACCCCCCTGTCTCCGTGGCTCCTGCTGGGGCGGCCCTGTCCAGCTTGGGCCTTCCCTCTCTCCTTCTGGCCCTTGTCTGATTCCCTACCACCCTGGCCTCCACTCTGGTCCTCAAAGGCGCCTCCTTCCTAGGCCTGTTCCTGCCTCAGGGCCTTTGCACTAGCTGTGCCCCAGCTTTGCCCTCAGCTGCTCCATGTGGCCTCACCAGGCCCTGCTCCCCTGCCACTCGCCTCTCTCAGGAGCTTCCCCCACCACGGTCCTTGTCACTCTGCACTGCTTGCAACCTTGTCACCATTGTCACTGGAGCTGGCTCATGTAGTGACAGTGAGCCTCTGAGGGTGAGACCTGGTGGGTTTTGCCTTTGCTCGCTGCCCTGTCCCTGGAGCAGTGCCTGGCAGACAGCAGTCCCGGCATAGGCGCTGCCTGCGCATTGGGGAGGGAGTGGCAGCTGAGGGAGGCGGGAGGGCAGTGGGGGAACAGCGGCTGAGGGTCCCTGAGCTTTTTTTTTTTTCCTTAAACAGCAGACATTCAGCCCCCAGACCCACAGTGCTGGAGGCCCGGCAGCCGGTGTCTGGCCCCTGGGCTCTCACAGCGCCCTCTGTGGCGGAGCAGTGCCATGCATGCTTAGGGTCCCCGGGGATGTGGCGGCCACTGCAGCCCACCAGGGAGGCCTGGACAAGGAGGCTGGGGGCGGGCATGGACTTGGTGATGACTTTGACACTTGGGGAGTGGAAGGCAGTGGCCAGATGAGGCTGCAGGAGGCAGTGGAGTCCCAGGGGCCTCTAATCACACCAGAGAGCTGGTTGGGAAATGGCCTCTGTCCTTGGTCCCCTGAGAAATCCTGCAACCAAAAGATTAAATGTCAGCGTCATCCCTCCCCAGCTCCCTGGATCCTTCGGAGGGGTGCTGAGGCTCAGGTGGCTCCCGGCCAGGCTGGTGACACGTCTCCTCCCCTCCCTGACAGTGGCCTCTCTGTTCTGATCCGCGTGCGCCTGGAGCTGCGGCGGCACCAGCGTGCTGGCCACACCATCCCCTGCATCTTCCAGGCCGTGGTGCAGCGCCAGCCCGAGCGCCTGGCCCTGGTGGACGCGGGCAGCGGTGCATGCTGGACCTTTGCGCAGCTGGACACCTACTCCAACGCCGTGGCCAACCTCTTCCACCAGCTGGGCTTTGCCCCGGGCGATGTGGTGGCCATCTTCCTGGAGGGCCGGCCTGAGTTCGTGGGGCTGTGGCTGGGCCTGGCCAAAGCAGGCGTGGTGGCCGCGCTGCTCAATGTTAACCTGCGGCGGGAGCCCCTGGCCTTCTGCCTGGGCACCTCGGGCGCCAAGGCCCTCATTTATGGTGGGGAGATGGCAGCAGGTGAGGCCAGCGTGGGCATCAGGCGGGGGGGGCACCTGGGGCTGCCCCAGGCGGGGGACACTGGGTGCCAGGCCTCAGAAGGGGGCCTTCCGGGACTTGGCCCTGGGGCATGTGGTCAGGGCTGGCCGCCGGGTTCAGGGACTGCACCCTGGGCTTTGGGACAGGCCTGTGTGGCCGTGACCTGACGCTCATCTCGGCCTCAGCGGTGGCCGAGGTGAGCGGGCAGCTGGGGAAGAGCCTTCTCAAGTTTTGCTCTGGACACTTGGGGCCTGAG
Organism: Glaucomys volans; assembly: GCA_020662805.1. Classification (NCBI taxonomy): domain Eukaryota; kingdom Metazoa; phylum Chordata; class Mammalia; order Rodentia; family Sciuridae; genus Glaucomys; species Glaucomys volans. The sequence continues at coordinate 751,149 of JAJEJO010049783.1, forward strand.
GGTGTCTTGCCGGACACTCACCTCCTGGACCCGATGCTGAAGGAGGCGTCCACCAACCCCCCGGCACAGCCCCCTGGCAAGGGCATGGATGGTGAGTCTCGGAGGCCCTGCCCCTGCCCCTGCCCGTGCCCACCACCAGCACCCAACACCCCTCTCCTGCAGGTCGGCTCTTCTACATCTACACCTCGGGGACCACCGGGCTCCCCAAGGCCGCCATCGTGGTGCACAGCAGGTGAGGCCCTGCGCCCACATGGCCCCAGCTCCTCCTGTGGGGTCCCCGGACGTCTTACCCCAAATCACATGAAAGCCACAGGCCATCTCAGGACACTGCCACCCTGTGTCCATTGTCCTGGGACCCCTCTTGTCCCCCCGCTCTTCCCCATATGCAGCCTGTCAATTTGTCCACGTTTTTCCGTGCCTCCCCAGCTCTGCCTGGACCTGGACCTGCTCAGCCTCCTGCCCCCTCCCCAGCCTCGCTCCCCTCAGCCACCGCAGGATGGTTAAAACCCGAAATCAGACCTTCCCTGCACGTAGGCTTCCCTCATGTGCCTCAGCCCTTGGAATAAACGCCACTCTCTGGTTCTGCTGGCCCTGGCGCATCCTGGGTGTTGTCTGCCGCCTCTTCAGTCCTTACTCCTTCCGTTTGGCCCCCAGCTCTTCCTCAAACCAGCGTGTGCCTTCCAGCCTCAGGGCCTTTGCACATGCTGTGCGCTCTGCCTGGGCAGCTCCCATAGTTCATCCTCACAGTACTGGCTCACCAGATCCGGGATCACACCAGCACCTCCCCAGAAAGAATCCCCCAACCTCCCCGGGGTCACCATCAGCCCCCACCCCTAGGCCCCTAGTACCGTCACAGTTATTTGCCACATGTTCCTCTCCAGCCAGCTTGAGTGGGTAGCTCTGGCCCGTGCGCAACAGCACGCTCGCCCACCCACCTCCCTGGGGCATGGAGGTCCCAGCCCCTGCCCTTCCGCCCCCTTAGGTACTACCGCATCGCAGCCTTCGGCCACCACTCCTACAGCATGCGCGCGGCCGACGTGCTGTACGACTGCCTGCCCCTGTACCACTCTGCAGGTACGCGGGCAGCCCGGGCTGGGACGGGCGTGGGGCGGGGCAGCCCTCACCGAGCCCGCCCTCCGCAGGGAACATCATGGGCGTGGGGCAGTGCCTCATCTATGGCTTGACCGTCGTCCTCCGCAAGAAATTCTCGGCCAGCCGCTTCTGGGACGATTGCGTCAAGTACAACTGCACGGTCAGGCCCCGCCCCTTCCCGGTCAGGCCCCGCCCCCCCGGGGATTGCAGAGTGCGCCCCATCTGTCTCCCGGGGTGTCCAGGTTGAGCCCAGGGAAGCCAGCCAGTGTCCCTGAACCCTTACTTGGCCAGCCTCTGGCTAAAAGGGCCTCATTGGAATCTCGCAGGCAAAGGCATCGCCCCCATTTTGCCAGTGAACCGGAGGGGCCCGGGGTGAGTGGACTCCTCCAAGGCTGCCTCCCCGGTGCCCGTGCCTCCCGGTCCCCCCTTCCAGGGGCTGCAGGGAAATGAGCCGTGGATGGAGCCTGTTGGGAGGGCCCCACGGCGGGGTCCAGGGAGGCAGCAGGAGGCAGCGCTGCAGGCATCTGTGTCCCTGGGGCCTGCAGGAGGGCTGGGGCGTGGCCCAGTGACAGCGCAGAACAAGACAAGAAAATAAATGGAAAGAGGCAGAAGAGGAGGCAGGAATTAAGGCCTGGCTGTCCTCCTTTGGCCTCCAGGCTGAAGGGAAACCAGGCTGAGGATTTCCTCCCATGATGGGGACATACAGGTGGGGCGTGTGGGTCCCGAGGTGAGGCAAGGTGGCCGCGGGAGGCAAGGGAGAGTGGTACTTTCGGGGACGAATTGGAAGGTGCCTGCTGACCTTAGGCCAGCGGGGCCCAAAGAGGTGCAGCCCCCGGCCTGGTTACACCGCTGGGGCGCCGCTCTGCGCGGGGCATCCTGGGGAGCGCCACTGGGAAGGGTTGTCCACTCCACTTGGGGTGGGGGGGACTTGGGGAACCCCTAACCAGCTTTATGAAATGCAGAGTGGACGCTGTCAAAGAAAACAGCTGTGGAGAGTTACTAATGTCCGTGAGTGGGAACAGGGGAGTGGCGGGAACAGGGGAGTGGCGGTCCTAGGGAGCGCCTGTCACGCTGCCCCAGGGGCCAGGGGAGGCCCCGCGCCGCCCTCGCCCTCATCGCGCCCCCTGTTGGTCTGTCTTACATAGCAGCCCGGGTCCTGCGAAGATGTCTCAGTAGAGCCTCAGAAAGCTAAGAACTTGAGCAGATTTTTGAGGTGGAATTCATATATCGTAAAATGTGCCGTTTGAAAGTGGCCGGCGGGATGAGGGCTCGGCGGCAGGGTGAGAGGTGGCAGGCGCTGGCTCCCGCCCCGAGCCCCAAAACAGAAAAGCAGACGTGAAGTTAGTGCATTCACAGTGCTGCAAGGGGCCCGCTGGCCAGTTCCAGAACGTCTCCATCATTCTCAAAGGAGACGCGTCCCTGCTGCAGCCACTCCCGGTTCCCCTCCCAGGCCTGGCAGCCACCAGCCTGGCCTCCTGTCTCTGGATTTGCGACCCGCAGACTTCCCTGTCAATGGAACTGTACCCCACGTGGCTTCGCGGATCTATCTGGTGAAGACTGTTCTTTGGGTGCTGGGATGGAACCCAGGCCCTCCGGGATGCTGGGCAAGTGCCCTACCACTGAGCCACACCCCAGCCCTAGGGCTCCTTAGAACATAGCACCCATGGTCACAGCCACAGAGCGGCAGTGATCTCAGAAATCTGGGCAGTGGCCCAACTCCAGTCCCAACCTCACCAAATCAGAAATGTGATTTTTCTTTGTTTCTATATTTAAAAGAATTGGTCCCGACAGTCTGGCCCCGCTGGCTGGTGGAAGGACCCTGGTCTGGGTGCCCCGCCGCCAGCATTCTCTCCTTATCTTCTATTTACTGAAGAAACAGGTTTGCTCTGGGATGCATTCCCAGTCTGGGCATTGCTGGAGTGTCCCTTAGCACATTCCTTTGTCACCAGCCTTTTGCACACACTGGGACTTGGGGAAAGTCCCTGGCTGGTGAGCTGGTGCTCAGCCAGGCACTGTTTACCTTTGGGCTAGCTCATTCTTTGAGGCGGGCTGTCCTGTGACCCCTAGACTATCCAGCAGCATCCTTGGCCTGGGACCACTAGGTGCCAGTGGCGACCCTCGGGTGGACACACCCTTGGCTGAGAACCTCCGGCCTTGAGCAGCTTCAAGCTCGACTTTGGCAGACTCCTATGGGCAGGGCAAGTCCCCTGGCCGGCAGGCCCACGGCCCGGCCTTGTCGTGCCACACCATATGGTCCCGGGCACCGAGCATGACTCCCACCCCTTCAAAACCCATCTGTCAGTTTCTGAGAAGCAGAATTTTTGTGTCAAGGGATTTTGTATCTGGCGAACATGGAGGGCTCCAGAGGGCTCCAGAGGGCATGGTGGGCAGGGTCTCTGAAGGTCAAGGTTCCCCGGGAACAGGAGATGCACTGGGCCCAGAAATCCCGCCTGGCGGCTGGAGCACCCAGCCCTGCTGCTCCTGGGTTACTTGCAGCCTTGTGCACAGGCCCCGAGCAGCAGCCCAGGGGCTGGTGGGAGGCAGCAGGTACCATCAGAACCAGCTCTCCTGAGCGTCACAGAAAGAGGCAAGGTGTGCCCGACACATCCTCACCCACAGGGCCCTGAGTGCTGCATTGGCTCCCCCAGACCTGTGTACATTCAGGTTACGAGGTCGCCCAACACAGGGGCGCCCCAGCCATGGTTCCAGGTCAGTGGCCTGTTCCTGGCCCCCTCTGCAGACTAGAGGTCCCAACGTGGAGCCCAGTGCCTGCTTGTCTGGGCTGACCCCATGTCCTCTCCTCGGCTCGAGTCTGTCTGCAGCCAGGCTGGAAGTAACGAGCAACTGTCTGCTCTTGCTGTGTGACTGGCCGCAGCTGAAAAGGAGCTGAGAACTGAGGGCTGCTCAGATCACCTGGTAAAAGATTGGAGGGCAGCTGTGAATTTAGGTGGGACTTTGTCAGTTGAAAGCAAGCAAAATCCTAACCCCAGATCTAACCTAAAATGGTTTTCTCAGAGCAAGGAATTAGTTACTCAGAGAAATGGAGAGGCCGCAGAGAGACAGCTTGATCCAGGAGGGCCTCCATCTCTCTCCAATTCTTGCTTTCAGCTTTTCTCTTGGCTTCCTGCGTGGTCAGCTTCCTCCCTCACCCCTTCTCCAGGAGGGTCCTGGACAACTCCAGGAGGGAAAGAATTGCTCTTCTAACTTTCCACCAAAAGTCCCAACCCTGGACTGGGCTGGGGATGTAGCTCAGTTGGTGGAGTGCTCGCTTTTCATGCTTGAGGTCCTGGGTTCAGTCCTCGGTGTGGCAAAAACAGTCCCAGTGCTGATTCTCATCGGCTCAGCTCTGGTCATGTGCCCATCCTTAAACCAATCACAGTGGCTTAGGTTAGGAGACTGGAGAGCTCAGGCTGTGTTCCCTGTTCTCTCCTGGAGACCAGTGGAACCCAGGGAGAGAACCCCTCATGGGACTGTGATCTGGGTCAGTGACAGTGATCTTGGGTGTGCTGTGTCCCTCTCTGGGCCTTGGTGCCTTCGTCTCCAGGCTCTGTGCTTGGTGGGTGGTGTGGCTCATATGTTCACATATTCATGGGATCTTTAGTGAATACCCCCAGGGAATGCCTCTCAGTGGCTGCAACCTGAGGATCTGGGGCAGCTGCTTCACACTGAAAGTACAGCATGTGCAAAGTCCCTGAGGTAGAGACTCAAGCGGCAGAGCTGAAGGAGCTCTGGAATCGTGAGGCAGGGCCAGATGGAGTTGGTCACAAGCTGGTGTTGCACTTGATTCTGTCTGGAGTTGCTGAGAGCACATTTGCAGCTGCTGTGACTAACCTGGCGGTCTGTCCCCAGCAGCAGCTGCTTCCTTTGGACTCTGGCCAGCTTGCCTGGTTCCCACCTCATTCTGCCACTCAACAGCTGCATGACGTTGGTCCATGACGTTGGTCCAGTTACCCCTCAGTGAGCCTCAGTTTCTCTATCTGTAAAATGGGGAGAGCAGTCGTTCAGAAGGTGGCCCCAAGGTTACTCCAGGGCACCTGGGGCATCAGGGAAGTGAGCTCCGGAAGCCCAGGGGGATGGAGAAGGCAGACAGGGAGGGAAGGGGTCCTGAAGGGGGCGCCAGTGAGCAGGTGATTCGGTGGCCACCTGGGACTCTGTCCCATTGCCCGCCAGCATAGTGGTTCCACCCCAGGGACGCCCCTGTGGCCAGGCTGGGCTCAGCCCACAGAGGCTGGGGGCGGCATCAAGCGCGGGGCCTTTGGGCTGAGGGTTGCCCAGTGAGGTGCCAAACTCCCGCAGGCCTTGGGGGGCCGTGTGCCGGGTAAGGCTCCGACAGGGATGCGCAGTCCCCACGAAGCAGCTGTGGGGGTGGGGGTACAGAGGGACAGCCAGAGCTGTGGGGCGATGTCGCCCGCAGACAGAGGCAGCGTCCCAGGCGGTGACTGAGGACCTGGCTTGTCGCCGCTGTCATTATCCCGAGGCCGCGTCACTCACTCACTGGGTTGCTCCGGCCGGGGGTCTCAGGGGCCCCGCCCAGCCTCGGCTCGCCCCCAGGTGGTGCAGTACATCGGGGAGATCTGCCGCTACCTGCTGAAGCAGCCGGTGCGCGAGGCCGAGGGGCGGCACCGCGTGCGCCTGGCCGTGGGCAATGGGCTGCGGCCGGTCATCTGGGAGGAGTTCACGCAGCGCTTCCGCGTGCGGCAGATCGGCGAGTTCTACGGGGCCACCGAGTGCAACTGCAGCATCGCCAACATGGACGGCAAGGTGTGCGCGGCAGGGACCGACCCCACCTCCTGTCCCCCGACCAGGGCGACAGGGGGACCCTGAGCACCACCAGAGGGTTAATTAGAGGCAGTCCTAGACCCCGCCCCGGTGTGCCCATTAGTGATGTGACTGTCACCCTTAGGTGGGAAGGGTTCGAGTCCGCAGCTAGCTGTGTGCCCCGGGCAAGTGCCTCAGCCTTTCTGAGCCTTCCTCTCTGTGTGACGTCAGCACGGCGAGCAGGGCACTGGGGATCCAAGGCAGGGTTGGGGTGCAGCTGTTCTTTTAGGCAAGTCACTTGGGGTTCTGGGCTCCGTTTTCCTCATCCGTGGATGGGGCCCACAGCTCCTGAGTGTGTCGTCACCACACAACGTCACAGCATGAGCTGAGCGCAGAGCCGCCAGGTAAGGGCTCTCTGTAAGGTTCACCCGATTGGCGACCGGATGACGTCCATTCAGTCCTTGCATGCCCCGCCCCTTCCTCCTTTGGCTCCACCCCCAGGCCTGGAACATGTCCTGATAAGGTTAATAAAACAATGTCCTCGCCGCGCATGCCTGTTGAGTGGCCAGCCCTGGAGGGCACGCTGGCCCGCTGCATGGACACTGCCCAGCCGCACACTCACCTTGAACAAGCTCCGCACTGAGCCGGGCGGGCGTGGGCATTGCCCTGCGGTTCCTGGGCCAGCACAGGTGTCCACTTCCTGCTGGCCTGGAGGGTCTTAGGGACTCGGCAGTGTCCTGTAGCCAGGTCTCCTTTTGAGGCTGCAAGGCAGGACGGGAAGGTGGCAGAAGGAGGCATGAGTTTGGAGACAGGATGCTGCCCTTAAGCAGGGATTTTGCAGAGGTCCCAGAGCTGAGATGACACTAGGGGTGCTCATTCCCAGCCCTGGGGCGGGGGAGGCAGAGTGTCACAGGGGCAGCCCCCCTGCCACGCCCAGGGCGCTGGCTGACTCGCTCACCCCACCCCAGGTTGGCTCCTGTGGCTTCAGCAGCCGCATCCTGACTCGCGTGTACCCCATCCAGCTGGTGAAGGTCAACGAGGACACCATGGAGCTGCTGCGGGACGCCCAGGGCCTCTGCATCCCCTGCCAGCCAGGTGAGCAGGCCTCCATTCCCACCGTCCCCCGGGAGCTGGGGTCCCCACCGCCTGCCCACCCGGCTCAGCCTGAGTTTGGCCTCCTCCCCAGGGGAGCCCGGCCTCCTGGTGGGCCAGATCAACCAGCAGGACCCCCTGCGGCGCTTCGATGGCTACGTCAGTGAGAGTGCCACCAGCAAGAAGATCGCCCACAGCGTCTTCTGCAAGGGCGACAGTGCCTACCTCTCAGGTGCCAGCCTCCTGGGGCCTGGGGCTGGTCGTGGGGCCGGGGGGCCGGGGTCCTACCTCTGCCCTCCACCCTCTGCCAGGTGACGTGCTGGTTATGGACGAGCTGGGCTACATGTACTTCCGGGACCGCAGCGGGGACACCTTCCGCTGGCGAGGGGAGAATGTTTCCACCACCGAGGTGGAAGGCGTGCTGAGCCGCCTGCTGGGCCAGACAGACGTGGCTGTGTACGGAGTGGCTGTGCCAGGCAAGCTGGGGTGCAGGGTGTGGTCCTGGGGTGCGGAGTCCAGCCACAAGGGGCTTGAAGTTGGATGCCCTTGGGCAGTGCACAACCTGGACCATTATACCTGACAAACCAGGTGGGAGCACTGGATCTGGAGTCCATCCACATGCATGATGTTGTCATCCAGAAAATGGGATCATGACAGCGTCCTTTCTGAGGGGCTGGGGTGCAGCAAGAGCTTTGTAAAATGTGGGGAAGGACAGGAGGTTAGAGACCGGGCTGCCTGGCAGTGGCCGGGGTTCTTAGCTGAACCTTTGTCTCCAGGAGTGGAGGGGAAAGCAGGCATGGCAGCCATTGCAGACCCCCACGGCCAGCTGAACCCCAACTCCATGTACCAGGAGCTGCAGAAAGTGCTGGCCCCCTACGCCCGGCCCATCTTCCTGCGCCTCCTGCCTCAGGTGGACACCACAGGTGCGCGCCACCCCACCTCGCTGGCCACCCACGCACCTGTGCAGGTTTAGCCACCAGTCCCTCACCTGTCCCAATCAGGCCCTGCGGCCAGGTGTGACCCAGGGGAGCACCCCTGGCACTGGGGCCTCCCACGTGCCTCCTCTTGTTCTGTTGATGTGATTCATTTCCCCTCCTCGCACCAGCTCCACCGGCTTCCTGAGATGCTGGGTGCGTGTTTTCATTTTCGGGAGTTTCAGTCACCGCCTCGCACAGCTCAGGGCGCTTCCTCTGTAAATCACCTGTTTGTGGGTTTCACCCATTTTTGTGTTGGCCCGTGTCATTTTCTGCCTGCCTTCCTCCCTCCCTGCCTGCCTCCCTCTCTTCAGCACTGGCTGTGAACCCAGTGCTTCACACACACTAGCAAGCACTCTACCACTGAGTCATGTCCCCAGCATTTTTTTTTTTTTCATTTTGAGAGTGGGTCTCACTAAATTAGTGAGGCTGGCCTCAAATTTGTGATCCTCCTACCTTAGCCTCCTGAGTTACTGAGATTACAGGCATGCACCACCATGCCTACCTTTGTTTTCTTTCTTTTTTTTTTTCTTGGTACTGTGGATTGAACCCAGGGGCACTCCACCACTGAGCCACATCCCCAGCCCTATTTTGTATTTTATTTAGGGACAGGGCTTCGCTAAGTTGCTGAGGCTGGCTTTGAACTCGTAAACCTCCTGCCTCAGCCTCCCAAGTGCTGGGATTACAGGTGTGTGGCACCGTGCCCGGCCATTTTCTTTTTGATTGGTAGCAATTCCTTGTAATAATTTAGGTGTTAGTTCTTTAGCTGTTTGTGTATGTTATATTTTTAGTTCACTTAACCATGATAAATAGCAAATATTTACATACCGCTTGCTGGGCACCAAGAGCTGTACACATCTCTAATCATTTACCTCTCAAACCCCTGTGGCGAAAGTGCTGCCATCAACCCCATTTGTCAGATAAAGAAACAGGCACAGAGAGGCCAATAAATCTGCCTGAGGTCACCCAGCCAGCAAGTGACAGAGCCAGGGTTTGAATCCATGTGTCATTCTGCTGTGTCTTTGTTCTGAGATCCCCCCCTCTGGGGATGGAACTCAAGGCCTCAGTTACGCAGACAGGTGCTCTAAACCTGAGCTATAACCCCAGAAACATGCACGATATTTTTTAAAGGTTTGTCCTCTTGCAAAACGCACACTGGCCTTCTGCTTCTCTGTCCCCTCCTCATGTCCTTGTGATAACACCGGGAGGCCTTGACCCTGTCGCCACCCCCATGTCTACCACAGTCAACTGGGGTGCACCTGGAGCAGAGTGAGGGACTATCTGCTCTGGATGTTTGGCAAAACCCGTTGCCCCTGAGCAGCCACCCCTGTGCCTTCCCTCCAGGGCTGGGAATTGTCCTGTTCTTTTTTTCTTTTTATAATACTTTGTTTTAGTCGTAGCTGGGCGCAATGCCTTTATTTTATTTTTGTGTGGTGCCGAGGATCGAACCCAGGGCCACGTGCGTGCTAGGCGAGTGCTCTACCACTGAGCCACAGCCCCACCCTGTCCCGTTCTCGATGTTTATTTCCATCCTAATACCAGGATCCACAGGAGGTGGTGCCGGATCCCTGGGGACACCAACATTTGGAGATGCTCACGCCCCTTCTCTGAAAGGGGGTGGTATTTGCCTGGAACCTGGGACATCCTCCCACAGACTTTATCCCCTCTGCAGTGACTTAGAACGCCCACTGCAGTGGAAGTCCTGTGCACAGTTGTGATGCTGTGTTGCATCACAGTTGTGATGTTGTGATGCGCCAAAGCAGCCATGGATGATGCGTGAATGCATGCACAGGGCTGTGTGCCAATAAAACTTTATTGACACAAACAAGTGGTGGGCCAATTTGGCCCAGAGGGCACAGGTTGCTGACGTCCAGGCCTCTGTGGGACAGAACCAGCCCTGCCTCAGGTGGTGTCGTTTCTCGCTGTGATGGGGTGATGGGGAGCCCCTCCTGGAGGAGGGGTGTGAGCCACCGGGCGGGATACAGCAGGCCAGTTGGAAAGGGTGTCCCCAGCTGAGGGCCCAGAGGTACCGGAGGGGAGGCAGAACTGAGGCTCCTGGAGGCCCCTCTCCCAGTGATCCTCTCCCCTCCCCCACAGGCACCTTCAAGATCCAGAAGACACGGCTGCAGCGCGAGGGCTTCGACCCTCGCCAGACCTCGGACCGGCTCTTCTTCCTGGACCTGAAGCAGGGCCACTACCTGCCCCTGGATGAGGGGGTCTACACCCGCATCTGCTCAGGCGCCTTCGCCCTCTGATGTCCTTCCCTGCCGGCCAGAGACCCTGCTGAGTCTGGTGGGCAGAGAGGCACCCCTGTTGGCCCTGCTCCAGGGCTGCCCTTCCTGCCCACCCACCTGCCCGGCTGCACCTGGAGGCCACCCTGGTGCCAAGAAACTGGAGCCTCCCAGGAGCCTCGGGCCCCTGCCTCCTGCTGCCTGCCTGTGTCCGGCCGCCTCCGCTGCCACACACCCTGCCCTGCCCCTCTCTTCCTCGGTCTGCGAGGGCGGAGCAGACGTCTCCTCTCCCTCGTCTATGGTGTCTCCTGCGAGCTCCATCGTGTGCAGGGCCCAGCCACCCTCCAGGGCTCCTGGCTCTTCCTGTCCGTGTCCCTGGACCCAGAGTGGGGCTTCCCCAACTTGCTGTGCCTTACGGAGCCCAGCACAGGCCTCCCTCCGCCACTGGGTTCTGATGATCAGAGGGTTGTGACTCCCAGCAGGCCCCCCTCCCTGCTGGATGGAGGAGCAGGGGTGTCGCCAGCCCACCCAGGTGCCTGGCCCACGGTGAGGGACTCTGGGGACTCTGGCCCACCCCGGTCAGCCCAGCTCTCTCCCGGTCTGACTGATTGCCTTTTGCACTTTCCCATTCCTGATGGGGCTCCCTGTCCCCTTTCCCCTCCTGATGCCCTGGAAGCTTCCAGAATGGACTGACCCCTTGGATGTTGCCCACCAGCCCCTGTCCAGATGTCTGTTCCGGTGTCTCCACAGAGCTCTGGCTGATGGGCCTGAGACTGCCCGGGGCTACCCAGCCGCCTGCTTCCTGTCTCTGGCAAAGGCCCCCGGGGTGTCCCCCGGTGACTGCTGGAGGAACCCACAAGAGTGGCAGTGGTGGTGTCAGGAAGGTCTCCTGCCTGGGGGTGGCACCTGAGAGGGCCTCAGGCCTCGGGGGCTCCAGCCTGTTAAACACGCTCCAGCAGCTGCTCCTTGGGGTCGCCAGGGATTTTGCGAGTGATGTTTCAGACCTGGTGTTGGTGACATCTACACAGCCCCTGGGACAGCTCAGGTGTTCCCTTCACTCTCATGGGTGGCTCATCTTGGACCCGCGTTCGAGCTGGTTGCAGTGGCCACCCAGATGCACATCCATCCTCCTGCAGCAGCGCCGTCCAGCCCCTGAGCAGGGTGGGGACAGTATGAGTGTCCCCGCCCTGCCTCCTGGCAGCCCCCCACCAGGGGCTTTTGTTTCTAGTGGATTTTAAGGATTTTAAGAAATAAACCTGCAGAGCATCTGGCACCTGCTGGAAGCCCCATTGCTCCTTGTCCACCTTCACCCTCATGGTGCAGAACCTGGTGGGTCCCATGATCTGGGTCAGAGGAAGGGGGCTTATAATGGTCAGGAGAAAGGGACTTGCCCGGTTCATCTCAAGCTAATATCAGATACCAGGCATGTGCCTGGTGCTGCTGGAGCCAGGGTCTTGTAAAGCTCCACATCACACTCCAGTGGTTCTGTTCACAGTGTGCCAAGAAACTGATGAAAACAGACCCAGGTTACTGAGGGACAGTCATGCAGTTAGGACTCAAGATGGCTGTGGTAAGGTCAAGCTGAAGCCTTACCGACCTGGGTTCAATCCCAAGTACCCCCCAATAAACAAAAAAAAAAGTCAGCTTTTTGTTATTACAATGAAATACCGGAGGCAAGCCACATTATAAAGAAAAGAGATTTATTTGGTTCATAGTTTTGGAGGCTGAAAGTCCAACAGCAGAGTGCAAGTCCTGTGAGGACCTGTCTTGGCTGCACCCCGTCGTGGCAGGAGCCCGTCTGTCTCAGTGTCTATCTCCCTCTTCTTAGGAAACCATCAGGACTCGGTCATGGGGCTCCACCCTTAGGACCCAACAGAATCTAATCATTTCCCAAAACCCCATCTCTAACCTCCAGAAACAGGTGCAGGAATCGTTGCCATGGGCATCTAGTAAGGAGGTGTCCCAGCGGTCATTTTTCTTGTCACAAAGCCTGACTCTAGGTGTTCTTGTGTTCAAGAGGTTCCCTCCAAGTGGGTGGGAAAATAACCCTGAGGGTTTTAGGATCAAGCTCTGTTTTTTGTTTTTGTTTTCTGGGGGGTACTTGGGATTGAACCCAGGTCACTCCACCACTGAGCCACATTCCCTGCCCTATTTTGTATTTTATTTAGAGACAGGGTCTCACTGAGTTCCTTAGGGCCTCGCTAAGTTGCTGAGACTGGCTTTGAACTTGCGATCCTCCTGCCTCAGCCTCCTGAGCTGCTTGGGTTACTGGCGTGCGCCCCCGCACCTGGATGTTTCTTTTTTTTTTTGGCCTGTGTGTATTGGGCAGGGAACTCAGGGCCACACATGGCAGGCGGGTGCTCTACCACTGAGACACAGCCCCAGCCCTGAGCTCGAATTTAGTATTTTTAATTAACAGACTTTAATTTTTAGAGCAATTTGAGGTTTACAGAAAATACAGGGTTCCCCTTGACCTCTGGCCCTCCTTCCTCGGCTAGCCTTTGCATCAATGCCAAGCGTTTGCCGCCGAGGCCATGCTGGCAAACTGTTATTATAAATTAAGCCCAAGGTTTATGTCAGGGTCGCTTGGCGTTGGACATTCTATGGCTTAACAAGTGCACCATGTCATGTATCCACCATTGACCTGCAGGTTGAATGTCCCTTATCTGATGTGCTTGGGACCAGGAATGCTCAGATTTTGGAGATTTTTATTTTGAAATATTTACATATACATGATGAGATACCTTGGGGAGGGGACCCAAATTTTAACACAAAATCATTCTGTTTTATATATACCTTATATATACACAGTCTGAACATAATTTTATGCACTAATATATACACACACACACTCACACACACACACACTCACACACATGCTGGGGAAGGAACCTGGCCTTGCCCGAGCTCGGCAGGCGCTTCCCCACTCAGCCCCACCCCAACCCTTTTATTATTTATTTATTTATTTATTTAACTGGTGATTGAATCCAGGGGCACTCGGCCACTGAGCCACATCCCCAGCCCTATTTTGTATTTTGTTTAGAGACAGGGTCTCACTGAGTTGCTTAGGGCCTCGCTAAGTTGCTGAGGCTGGCTTTGAACTCGCGATCCTCCTGCCTCAGCCTCCCAAGTGCTGGGATTACAGGCATGCGCCACCGCGCCCGGCTTATTTTTTATTTTGAGACAGGGTCCTCTACATAGCCCAAGCTGGCCTCAAACTTGGGATCCTCCTGCCTCAGCCTCCTGTGAGGCTGGGATTACAGACAAGGGCACAGTATGCAGCTGAAGTTGTTCATAATTTTGTGCAGGAAACAAAAGTTCCATGGTGCGGAACTTCCACTGCAGCGTCATTTTGCTCAACACGTTTGGGTCTGGGGGCTGGGGACTAGTTCAGCGGTAGAGCAAGTGCCGAGCACCTTGACGCCTTGGGTTGCACCCCACACCAAAAAGGAAAAAAAATCTATCTTTAAAAAATTTTTGGAGTTTTTCAGATTTCATTGTTTGGATTAGAGACGCTCAGCACTTCCAGTGCCCTAAACGTCCCCTGAGCTCGGCTTCTCGGCGGCCTCTCCCCGCTCCTTCTAGCAAGTGCTGTCCCCAGCCTTGCTTCCTCCATGGCAGAGCCATGAGCCTGCAGCCTTCTCAGGTTTTACTTGTAGCGGGGCTGGGGAGAGAGATGAAAGGGGAGGGAGGAGATCTCCGACACATGCCATGATGACTTTATTCTCCATTATTCTCCCCTGTTACATCTGATTTTAGCCTTTTATACCCCTATAGACAAAGCAGGCAAATCGCCAACAGCGATGGCTAGGGCCAATGCGCAACAGCCAGATAACCACTCCTTCAACTGTTTCTTAATCTAACCTAGACTCAAACATTTCCAGCTCTGTCCTTTCTCAGGGCCAGAGGAACATTCTTGTTTGCAAGCAATGTACTCTCTATGTGTTTCTGACCTCTTGGCAAAAAATCCTGTTTGTAGGCAATTCCCACCAAGGACCACAAAGCATCTTGTATGCAAGAACGCATGCAGTCGTAAGTTCTGTATCTCAGCATTTACTCTCACTTAGCAAAACGCAGGTCTCTCTGCTCCGTGTTTCTGTGGCCTGGTGCTCAGGTGTGGTTTGGACGTGGTGGGGGCTGGATGGAACCCCGGGGGTCCCCATGCCCAGCACTTGTCCCCACTGAGCTGCGCCTGGCCCTGGAGAGTCCTGGGGGTTTTTGATCCGACCATTTAAAATGAGACGCTCCATGAGTCGTCCCAAGGCCCCTTGAAGTCAAGAAGACAGGACCAGAAGGACTTCGGCCCACGCCCCCTCTTTATGCGGGGGGGGGGGGGGGGCTGGAATGACCTTTGCACCTGTGGTGCGGGAGGAGCAGCTCACACGGCCTGACAGGCACGTGGGCCCTGGGAGCGGGGGCTGGGAGCGCGTGGCTGAGGAGGTGCTGGAGGGGGCGCCCCGGGAGGGTGCAGGGCAGTGAGGCCTGCGGAGGAGAGAGGGGCCTGGCCTGCTCCCTCCGTGGGTCCCATCACTCTGGGGAAAGCCAGGGCAGCGACTCGCCCTTCCAACTGCTTCCCCAGGCTGGCTGCTACCTGCGCCTGGGCTCTGCATCCCGGCTCCACCCCCGGCTCCGCCCTCTCACCTCTACGCACTTCTTCAACTGAAATAGCCACAAACATGGTATTCACTTTCTTAAAATGAATAATTAATGGCCTTAAGTACATTCACGGAGTTGTGCAAATATCACTTCTATTTAATTGCAGAAAAAATTCACCAATCCATAGAAACCCTGTCCCTATTAGCAGTCGCCCTCGCCCCACCCCCGCCAGACCTTGGCAACCACTAATCTGCTTTCTGCTTCTGTGGATTTGCCTGTCCTGGACATTTTACATCAGTGGAATCACACGATATGTGGCCTCTGGTGTTTGGCCTCTGTCATTCAGCACCATGTTTTCAAGGGACGTTCACACTGGAGCCTGTGTCAATGTTTCTTCCCTCTTCACAGCTAAGTAATGTTCCACTCTGTGGGTGGATCATGCTCTGTTGACCCACTCATCTGGGGATGGACGGTGGTTTGCATTTTTGACTGTTGTAAATAATGCTGTTGTGTCAGATGTGGTGGGGCACACCTACAATCCCAGTGACTCAGGGGGCTGAGGCAGGAGGATCACAATTTTGAGGCCAACCTCCACAACTGAGTGAGATTCCATCCCAAAATAAAAACTAAAAAGGGCTGGGAATGTGGCTCAGTAGTAGAGCACTCAATTCTCAGTACCAAAACCAAATAAATAATGCTGTTGTGAACATTCTCTTGGGTGTACCTGTAGGCGTGGAAATGCTGGATCACAAGCAAGGAAGAGCTGCAGCCCTTGACCTTTGCACGGTGATGCATGTGGGTCCCAATTGTCTTCTGCACCCTCAGCAGCAGTTATCATCTGCCTTTTTGATCCTGGCTGTCCTCAGGGGTGAGGGTGGTGTCTCAGCAGAGTCCATGTGCTTTTCTTCGATGGTCAAGGACAGGGCATCTTTTCACGTGCCATGGGTCTCTGCATATTTGGGGGGGGGGTATCTATTTAGATACTTCTTTGCCTTTTGAAAAATTTGGCTACTTGTGTTTTTATTCAGTTGATAGAGTTCTTAGCACATTCTATATACATGATCCTGTAGACGATTTGTAAAGATTTCCTTCCAGGTTGTGGGTTCTCTTCACCTTCTTCACAGTGTCCACGGAAGACAAAAGCCCTTCATTTCGATGAAATCTGACTGGTCATCTTTTACGGCTTGTGCCTTCAGTGTCCACAAAGGCCAAGTAATCAAGACAGTGTGGTATTGGCATGAAGGATATATAGATCAACACACACAACCAAGAGTGCAGAAAAAAACCCGCACCTCCTGTCATCTCACCTTCAAGGCAGGCACAGGAATTGTTCATGGGGAAAATATTCTCTTCAACAAATGACGCAGCACAAGGTCATGAGGATTTATGACTTTGTTTTCGTCTACGTTTTTTGGTTTTAGCATTTATGTTTAGGTCTTTAATACATTTTCAGTTAATTTTTGTATACAGTGTGAGGTAGGAATCTGTATGAAACAAAATTACCACAAACTTAATGGCTTAAAATAACACATATCTTCAACCTAAAGTCATAAGTCAGAAATGGATTTTGCTTGGCTAAAATCAGGGTGTCTGCAGGGCTGGTCCCTTTTGGAGACCCTGAGAGAGAATCCATTCCCTTGTCCTTTCTAGCTTTGGGACCACTGCAGCCCTGGGCTTGGCCTCTTCATCCACCTTGAAGGCCAACCACAGAGGGTCGAGTCTTCCTCAGGCCATCGCCTCCGGTTCTTCCTTTTCTGCTTCATTCTCCTATTTATAAGGACTTTTCTGATTACCTTGAGCCATCCAGAAAATCTATTTTAAGGACAACTGATTATCAACCTAATTTCACCTGCCATCAGCTCCTCCTTGCCTAATACCCTCATACAGTTGCGCATTCTGAGGGTTAGGGCATGGCCATCTTGGTGGGGGGCATTATTCTATATAGCAGAGTCCACTTCCTTCTTCTCTAGGTGGCTATCCCATGTTCCAGCACCATTTATTGAAAAGACTTTTTTTTTCAGTGCATACTAAGCAGCCATTTACCACTGAGCCACACCCTCAGCCCTAAAAAGACTATTTTTTCCCCATTAAAGAGACCTGGCCCCCTTGTCAAAATTCAGTTGACCACAGATGTATGGGTTTGTTTCTGCACTTGTTGCCAGAGGCCTGACTCGGGGATCCAACACATCAGGTCTGGCCACCAGCCCCAAAAGCCAAAGAGAAAAGGTAATGGAGATGGGGCAGGGGCCATGGCTCAGTGGTAGAGCACTTGCCTCCCATGTGTGAGGCACTGGGTTAGATCCTCAGCACCACAGAAAAATAAATAAATTGTGTTCATCTATAACTACAAAAATGAATAAATAAAAAATTTTAAAAAACTTTAAAAAGGTAATGGAGAAAGGTGTGAAATGGACTTGAATCAGTGTCACCACCCCAGAAGGACAAAGGGACTCCTGTCCTTAGAGCTGTCTTCCCGTTCAAGTGCTGACAATGACTCTTGAGTTTCTATAGAAAGGGGAATGATGGCAAGCATTTGGGGTTTGCACAGCTGGAGGCTTTCCACAGCTGCCAAAGCAGATGCTCCTGAGGTGTGGGCTGTCCATCATTATCTCAGCACTGGTCAAGTGGGGACTTGTCCATAATCAGAAAGTTGCTGATGCCTGGGGGATAGCTTCAATTCATCTCAAGATGTTTGTCAATGAGATTGGATCTTGTCCTAAGCTGATTCAGAACAAAGGAGGCAGATGCAACATAGAGGCAGAGATGCCAAGTCTTTAATCCGGCTTTTAGCTACCCATCAGACTATTGCAGGCAAAAGTGGAGTCAGTCCTTGTTACAGTTGCACTCATTGATCACTGATCTACATGTCTTTCTTTAGGCCAATACCACACTGTCTTGATTGCTGTAGCTCTGTAGTTAAGTTTGAAACGAAGTGTGAGTTCTCCAATTTTGTTCATTTTCAATATTATTTAGGCTATTTGGGAGATCCTTGGGATTCCTTGTGAATTTTAGGACTAGCTTTTCAATTTCTACAAAAAAGTTAGCATTTTGACCAGGATTATGTTGCTTCTACATACCAACTTGGGGAGTACTGCTTATTATTTTCCAATCCATGAACATGGGATGTCTTTCTAGTTTTTAAGAACATCTTTAACTTTCTTCAGAGAAATCTTCATTTTCAGTGTACAGGTCTTGCACTTCTGTTAAGTTTATTCCCGAGTATTTTATTCTCTATGATGCTAAGGCAGATGGAATTTTTTAAAAGCATTTATATATATATTTTAATTGTAGGTGGACACAATACTGTTATTTTATTTTAACGTGGTGCTGAGGATCGAACTCAGGGCCTCACCATGCTAGATGAGCTTGCTACTGCTGAGTCACAACTCCAGCCCTGGAATTGTTTTGATACTGACTTTAAAATGCTCTGAGTCTTATTGCACACAATTATACTTCACTGAATTACCTCACCCCCGAAAGTAGTCCCACTCCCTATACTCACCAGGCCTTCCAACCCTCTGCCCCTGATATGCCCCCTTACCCCAGTCTGGGAGCTCCTCAGGTGCAACCAGGCTGGAGGGTTTCTTGGGTCCTCGGAGGGGCACAGCAGCCCCCAGAACGTTTGCTAAAGCAGTTCAACAAGAACGTACTCGGCTCCTACGCTGTGTCAGAGTTCGGGAGGTTTGCCAGGCATGGGTGCACAAAACTAAACTCCTTACTCTTAGGAACCTTATATTTTAATTAGGAGACAACAAATAGCAACAAAATAATGTTAACAGATAGGCCAACTTCAAAGTCCACCAAAACACACCCTTCTCCAGGAAACCTTCCCGAATCTCCTCGCGCCACCCCAATACCATGTCCCCCTCTTTGGGTTCCGCTCGGGCCCGCCCACACAACCTGAGGAGGACCGCCGCCGCGCCCCGCCTAAGCCAGCACGGGGAGGGGCTCAGGCACAACTCGCCGGGACTCGCTGGGCGGCACCGAAAGCCTCGCCCTTCCCTGTCGGGGCTTCACTTGCGGAACTGCGCATGTGCAGAGCACGGACCAGCCAAAGTGCTCAAACAAGTGTGGCGGGTTGGCCTTCGCGCAGGCGCACTGACGGCCGCCGGGAGCCCTTCCGTCTCCCTGCCGCCCCGCCGTCGCCATGGCCGCGCCCGCCCCGGGCCTCATCTCGGTGTTCTCGAGCCCGCAGGAACTGGGCGCGTCACTGGCGCAGCTGGTGGCGCAGCGGGCCGCGTGCTGCCTGGAAGGGGCCCGGGGCCGCTTCGCGCTCGGCCTGTCGGGCGGCAGCCTCGTGTCGATGCTAGCCCGTGAGCTGCCCGCCGCCGCCGCCCCTACCGGGCCCGCCAGCCTCGCGCGCTGGACGCTGGGTTTCTGCGACGAACGCCTAGTGCCCTTCGAGCACGCCGAGAGCACGTACGGCCTCTACCGGGTGAGAGCTACGGGGGCCGCCGGGGGTCACGCCGAGAGGGCCGCGCCCACCGCCTAAACTTCGGCTACGGGGGCCTCCGGGGGTCACGCCGAGAAGGCCACGCCTACCGCCTGACCCCGCCTCCGGGGTGGGGTCGCTCAGAGCCTCGCCACGCCCTCTGCAGTCATCTGGGGTTTGATGGGTGTCCTGAGGTCCCACCTGGGCTACACCACCCTTCGCTGCTCCGCGGGTGTCCAGTGTGACTGGGCAGAGGGAGCAGTATGGCCAGGGACTTGGAAGTGGGCCCCTGTGTCACAAGGCCCATTCCGCGGCCTGGCGGGTGGAGCCTGGGCCTCGGTTCCTCATCTCTAATCCGGTCCAGTTCTCCAGGGGCTCCGAGCAGCTCGCTGCTCCGGTGGCCTCCAGTGCGGGTCAACTTTACGTGGGGCTCCAGGCGCCCAGGGAATCGGGTACACCCTAGTTTTACAAACAGGGAAACTGAGGCTTGGAGGAGCGTGGTCTGCTCCGAGGTCCCTCCAGGGCATCTGAGGGCACTCCATTTTCCCTGGACGGGGAACCTGGCCCAGGGAGGGGTGGCAGGGTGGGCTTGGCCAGAAGCCTCAGGTCCCTGATCCTGAGGGCCTGTTCCCTTTGCGTACAACCTTGAGCTGATGGTTTTCCTTGGGTTTTCATAATGAGGATATGTTTACCAGCTCCCGGGCTCATTCCTCCCCACCATACCCTGAGGCAGGAGCTATTGTCATACCCATTTCACAGGTGGGAAAACCAAGACAGGAACAGGAGTGCTTACCTGCCCAAGATACATAGTAATCGAGGGAAAGCCAGGTTTTTATAATTTGCCTGATATTTCATAGCATTTATTATTATTGTTGTTGTTATTATTTTATCAGCCAGAAATTGAGAGCCAGGTGTGAACCTGCCCAATCCCACTCTGCAGACAGCACCTGCCCCATGTCTGGTGGGTAGGAGCCACTCTTCGTGTCCCCCTGCTGTGTGTCTACTCCAAGAGCTTCCTTAAAAAGTGGGCTTTGCTGGGTGCAGTGGCGCACACCTATAATCCCAGCGGCTTGGGAGGCTGAGGCAGGAGGATGGGGAACTCAGCAGTTTAGGAGGCCCTAAGTAACTCCCAAGACCCTGTTGCTACATAAAATATAAAAATAGGCTGGGGATGTGACTCAGTGGCTAAGTACCCTGGGTTGAATCCCTGGTACCAAAAAAAAAATGGTGGCTTATGGCTTGTGTTCCTTTCCTGATGTAACTTTTTAAGAACTTTGCATTTTTTAAAATTAGGATACAAAACACTTAAGAAGGCAGTGAAAGAGAAGTTCTGTGGATGTTCGCTGATGTCCCCTTAGTGGGGACCTGTGCTCCATGTTAGGGCTCCGTGGGGAGCTGAGTGGTGCCTTCCCAGGGCTGAAGCAGGGATGGGCACCCCCACCCAGTGAACAAGGAAAATGCCCCCAGCATCCGCAGGCAGGGTGCAGCGGAGGAGGGAGCGGGGAGACACTGAGGAGCTGAGGCCTGGCAGACTGCTGGCTGGCCACCATGAGCTGGCACAAGGGGCACTGCCAACACGAAGACCATGTCGGGGCTGGGACTTGCTGCTGCCACTGGTTCTCTAGGGTTGCGCAGCAAATGGCCACGGACTGGGTGGCTTGAAACAGCAGGGATTTTTTTTTTTTTTTTTGGAACCAGGGATTGAACTCAGGGGCACTTGGCCACTGAGCCACACCCCCAGCCCTATTTTGTATTTTATTTAGAGACAGGGTCTCACTGAGTTGCTTAGGGCCTCGCTAAGTTGCTGAGGCTGGCTTTGAACTCGCGATCCTCCTGACTCAGCCTCCCAAGTCGATTGGATTACAGGCGCACGCCACTGAGCCCGGCTAACAGCAGGGATTAATGTCCTCACACACCTGGAGGTTATAGTCAGAAATGACGGGTCACAGTGCCACGCTGCCTCAGGAGCTCCCGGGAGGGTTCTTCCTGCCAGGGCTCCTGGGCTGGTGGCAGCCTCCCTCCAGGCTGCCACCTCGGCCCTCACAGGGCCTTCTCTCCTTCCTTGTGTGTGCCCTTTCATCTCAGGATGCCAGTCATTCTAAGTGGCCTTAGGGACAACCCGTCCAGAATGAAGGGATCTTAACTGTACACCTGCAGTTACACCTGTTTCTTTCTTTTTCTGTGGTACTGGGAAGGATCCGGGGCCTCGCACATGCTAAGCAAGTGCTCCCCTGCTGAGCTTCATTCCCAGCTGAGGCTGGCCTCAAACTTGTGATCCTCCTGCCCGGGCCTCCCAAGTAGCTGGGATTACAGGCTTGCCCTACCACACCCCGATTATGACCCTATTTCTTAGCAGGAGCACATTCTGAGGTTGTGGGGGGACGTGAGTTCTGGAGGTACACCTTTCACCCCTCTTCAGGGTGCAGAGGCATTGCCCTCCTCAAGGAGGGACCCTATGTTCCTGGTTCTTCTGGTCCTTTGCATTTCTGCTGCGAGGCCGTGGCCTTGCTGCTGTGGAGAATCAGCCAGCGCTGCCTTCCTGGGGACAGTCCTGTGGCACGTCCAGTGTGTTCAGAAGGAAGCTGCCAGTTCAGCGGGCTGTTCTGTCTCTAGGACCTGGCCATCTGAAGCCGCCCAGTCCCTGCCCCAGACTCTCTGGAAGCCCAGCGTGACCCGGGGCGCCCTGTGCCCATGACCCCTGAGGTGACAGCTCCCAGAAGAACCTGGGAGGGACCCTGGGGACGGAGTACAGGATTCAGGAGTCCCCTGGCCTCAAAGGCCCTGAGAGTTTGTCCCTCTTTTGGGCTCTGTATTCACCATGTGAGGTCACGGCTTGAGGCCACCCCAGAGGATGGTCAGGTCCGTAGCAGCCCAGCCCTGGGGGGGGAGCAGCAGCCCGGGCCTGACCTCGTGGGTGAGGGCGCTGAGGGAGGAACTGAAAGGAGGTGACAGCTGGGGCATGGGTGTTTCCAGCTGGCTTTGCTCAGGGGACCTCGAGGGTGTGCACAGGTGGGGACTGCTGTGGCCTGAATGTTCATGTCCCCAAAGGTCGGGTTGAAGTCCTAACCCCAAGGTGGTGGCACTAGGAGGTAGGGCCTTGGGGAGGTGATGAATGCCCACATCAGAGACCCGGGAGACCTACTGGTCCCTTCTTGCACGTGAGGACATGGCCGGAAGGCCCCATCTCCCCCAAAGGCAGGCACTCACCAGCTGGAAGCTACCAGTGCCCAGTCCCAGGCTCCCATGCTCCAGAACCATGAGTGACAGGTGTCTGTTGTCCTCGAGCCACCCGGTCTGCTCTTTTGTCCCAGCAGTCCAATAGGCCAGACAGGACGAAGCAGGGACATCCTTCCAACAGTGAACCTGACTGCGCCCCTCCACAGCTCACATACCCTCCGTGACTCCCTAGTACCCTCTACTTGGGGTCCTGGTCCTCAGGCCAGCAGCACCTGAGTGGGTAGCTGGCTGACAGGTCCTGCATCGCTCCCGCCCTCCCGGTCTGCTTTGGGGACACTGGAGTGTTGTCACTTCTCTGCTTTTCCTCTGTGGCCTGGCTTGGCATAGCCATGGCCCACTGCACTTGGCTTGAAGGTCAGGCTCCAAGGCTCTGTGGCTCTCAGAGCTGGTCAGTGGTCTGGGGCATTCTTGGTGGGAGATGAGGGGGACCCACCCCGCCAGAGGCTGGGGTGGCGTCCTGCTCTGGGAAGGGATGGCAGGGGCTCCCAGGAGGAGGCGGCTGTGGGAGCACAGGGATTGGTTGCCTTGGTTGGGAGAGAGGAGGGGCAGGAAGGCTGGCAGGGCCTCATGGCAGCCACTGGGGGCTGGGTTGGCTCTCAGGGCCGGGGGGTCCTGGAGGCTGACAGGGCCCTGGTGTGGCTGGATGCTGCAGGCCAGGGCTGGGCCCATCACCTTGGACCTGAAGGATCTTGGTGACTCCAGTTGGCCCAGGGTGGTCACCTTCCCCTCATCGTGGTGACCCTCCCGCTCCATCCCCCAGCACAGCAGGGGCCCCAGCGAACCCCTGCATCCCCTCCGCCCCAGGGGCCGTGTTCCCCAGGGCCAGGAATCTGGTTTGAGCCATGAATCGTCCCTCCGCGCCTCGGTCTCCCTGTATGGAAGTGGGTGTCGTGACAACACCGTCCACGAGGCCTCCTGACGGGGGGCCAGGTGCTCAGTCACTGCAGGTGACATTGGCCCTCTGTCTGCCACAGACGCACCTGCTCTCCAGACTGCCCATCCCAGACAGCCAAGTGATCACCATCAACCCCGCGCTGCCCGTGGAGGAGGCGGCCGAGGACTACGCCAAGAAGCTGAGACAGGTGGGTCCCGGGCAGCCCAGGTGACCGCCAGCAAGCAGAGGTGGCCCCAGGGCCGCTCCACAGAGGAGAACCCTAGAGGACTCCGCCCCACACTGAGGAATCTAGGGTTCTGGCCTCTGATGCCCAGTGGGGGGTGCAGATCCCCACATCTAGGGGACAGTTGTGTCCCCAGACCTGTGGCCCTTGGCCAGTTGGGCAGGTAAAAAGTGGAACCTCATGTGGGGGTCTCTCTGCCACGTCCCACGTGGATGAGAGAAGGGTTAACTGCCAGAGGATGGTGTTGACTGTATCACCCAATTACCCGAAAACATCCACTCAATAAACACACGGGAGCTGATGCTCTTTATTTTTTTATTTTTTTTTTTTATTTTTTGGGGGGAACCAGGGATTGAACTCAGGGACACTCGGCCACTGAGCCACATCCCCAGCCCTATTTTGCATTTTATTTAGAGACAGGGTCTCACTGAGTTGCTTAGGGCCTCGCTAAGTTGCTGAGGCTGGCTTTGAACTTGCGATCCTCCTGACTCAGCCTCCCCGATGCTCTTTAAATGAGAAGGGGCATGACGGTCTGGCCATCCCAGCTCTGGCCTCTTACAGCACAGAGTAGCCCAACTCTCTTTTATTTATAGTAAATAAATAGGTAAAGGTAATAAATAAATAAATAAATAAATAAATAAACAGGTAAAGGGGGCCAAGACCAGGAGGAGCTTCTTCTGTGATGGACAGGACAGGGTGGAGTTAGGGGAGCCGTTCTCTCAGGGAATATTCCAGAAGGAGACAGGGAACCACCCCCACGCAGCGCCACATGCCTCTGCATCCCATGGCTCAGCCTGGTCTACTCTGCTAAATGAGGACGACTCCCCACGACCTCAGATCATAAGCCCCTCGATCCCAAGCAAGACAGGTGGCGTTTCCTGGGTTACAGCTACCGCTGTCCCACGGGAACCTCTGGGTGTTGGTTCCGGACCCCCATCACATGCCGAGGCCTGCGGATGGTGCGGTCCCCTCTGCCACCTGCTGTAGTGCCGACCCAGGACTCTGAGTCATCACGGAGGTGACGTGTGGCACCTCACAGGGTGACTGCTGAGCAAGTCGGGGTGGACTTACTGTTCAGGGATGAGAACGAGGATGACACCTGGGCCTGCCGGGAGCAGACGCCATGTGGAGACACTCTCACTCCACGCTGGCTCGCCTGAGACCGTGGGGCCTGTGGGTCGAGAGGGTGGTCCTGTTACGTTCCTCTTTCTGACAGTTCCCGCTTGCCCGAGCCCCTCACCACTCTGACCCCGTCTCCCCCGCCAGGCCTTCCAAGGAGACGCCATCCCGGTGTTCGACCTGCTGATCCTGGGGGTGGGCCCCGACGGCCACACCTGCTCGCTCTTCCCAGACCACCCGCTCCTGCAGGTGAGCGCGCCACACACCCGCAGCCTGTGTCCCCAGCCCTGGCCTCGAGCTTCCAGAGGGAGGTGGCCGGCTGTGGAGGTGGTGGCTGGAGCCAGGGTGCGGTTCAGCCTGCTGGGCTCCAAGCCCCCCAGCCCAGCCCTGCTGAGCCCCGGATGACCCGCCTTAAAACAGGGACCTGGGACTGAGGTTGCAGCCCAGCAGCAGAGGGTGACCTACCACATGCGAGGCCCTGGGTTTCATCCCCCTCTCTGCAAAAGGAGGGGGGACCTTAACTAGCCACCACAGGACTGTTGGGAGGGATGGGGAGCTGGGCCTGCCTCCTGTGCACCCCCACTCAGGCCCAGAAATGACACTTTCCTTTTGTCCCTCCCATGGGCCTTCCTCTCCAAGGAGCGAGAGAAGATTGTGGCCCCCATCAGTGACTCCCCGAAGCCACCTCCACAGCGTGTGACCCTTACGCTCCCTGTGCTGAATGCAGCCCGAACGGTTATCTTTGTGGCCACTGGAGAAGGCAAGGCCGCTGTTCTGAAGGTAATGGCCAGGGGTCCAGTCCCGGGAGGGTCATGGGCACCAGGGATAGAATAGGACCCCAAATCCTGCTTGGGGAATCCTAAGGGGAAATCCTAGTTGCAATCACAGGCTAGTTAGGAATTAACACAGACGAAATGAAGTCAATGTAGTGTGGCCAAAGCTGTGCTCAGAGGTAAATTCATGGCATTAAAATGCATATTTTTTGTTTACTTTTTGTACCAGGGATTGAACCTAAGAGCGTTTAACCATTGAGTCACATCCCCAGCCCTTTTTATGTTTTTGTTTCTTTTTTTTAATAAGGTCAAATAAGATCTTTATTTTTTTAGACGTTGATGGACCTTTATTTTATTCATTTATTTGTGGTGCTGAGAATCGAACCCAGTGCCTCACACATGCGAGGCAAGCCCTCTACCACTGAGTCCCAACTCCAGCCCCTATGTTTTATTTTGAGACAGGGTGTTGCTAGGTTGATAAGGGTGTCACTAAGTTGCTGAGGCTGGCCTCAAACTTGTGATCCTCCTGCCTCAGCCTCCCAAGCCGCTGGGATTACAGGTGTGCGCCACCACTCGCAGCTTGGTTAATATTTTTTAAAGTCTAAAATGAGTAGATCCAAAAGATGGACAAACCCCCAAAAGAGAAAAAATAACGGTGCATTAGGAATAAGATAAGATATAGTTACACATAACATTTTAAGAAAATATAAAATAAAAATATTAAAAATGAGCTGTCAGCAATTTTTAAAAATGTTTAAGTGCAATCATCGAACAGACCAATGAACAGCTATGGAAAACACCAGAAATATTCTTGGAATATATAAATAAAAATAAAAGCTGTCAGCCCCCGGAGGTGACTTCGTGCTGGGGTTCAAGGTGCGGACTCTGGATAGTCTGCAGACCCAGCGCAGGGCCAGGGCTACCCAGCGTGGCCTCAGGTGGCCTCAGCCCCTCCACACCCCAGCTCTGCCGCCTTAGGGTGGGTGGGAGGGGCCCCTCCCCAGGGACACCCCGAGGGCGGTCCAGGTGGCTTCTGCTCAGGGTCCACTCCCAGGGCAGCAGAGGTGTGGGAGCTCAGGCCAGCGACTGGCCTCCCCGGCCTTGGCAGGAATAGAGGCGCCCCCACAGGGGACCAGAAGTGGACACACAGAGAGTTTGTGGCAGCCTGGGGAGCGGACAGCGGCACAGGTGTCCCCAGTATCCACAGAAGATTGGTCCAGATCCCCCGGGGACCGAGAGCCATCCGACGGCCCTTCTGTAACGTCGTGCGCTGTTGCTTAGGGCTGGGTGCGTCCCCTGTGGCCTGCGAGGTCACTAAGGGACGTAGGATACCAGATAGTGTCACGGCCCTGTGAATGGCTGTCACGCTGTGGCCTTAGGGAACCGTAAGGAGGGAGCCGTCTGTTCGGCTCGGCACACGTTGCCTTTCTGGGACGTGTGGGTGTCTGCTGGTCGGATCCCGCAGAGGCAGAAGCCCCGGATGTGGGCCGCACACGCTGCTGTTCCCAGTGCCCAGTGGTCCTGGTCAGTCAGGGCCCGCACCTCAGGGCTCCCGGCACCGCCTCGCACCAGTGGTTTTACCTTTGTTAATGTTTGGGCTCAAAGTTAAAAGGAAAAAAAAAAGAAAAAGAAAAATTCTAGAAAATTCCAATTTTACTGCCCATAGGTTTTTTTTTTAAGATGCTAATGGACCCTAATTTTATTCATTTATTTATACATGGTGCTGAGACTCGAACCCAGTGCCTCACACATGCCAGGCAAGCGCTCTGCCACCCAGCCGCAGCCCGGCCCCCCACAGTTTTTGTAGTGCGCACTCTGTTCAGATCACCCACGGCCACTTGGGGGCCATACCGACAGCCGACAGCCGGATCGCGGGGACAGCCCAGCCGGCCTGCCAAGCTGGGATACTGAGCTGTGGCTTCCTGAAGCGGGGGTGTCCCTGCTGACCCATGCAAGCCGGGGCAGCTGGGAAGGGCAGGATCCACCTCGAGGGCGTCGGTGAGCACCCCAACCCAGAGAGTCCCAAACTCCGGAGCTTCCTGAGCTCCAGCAGGCCCACGGGGACCCACGTCCCGGGCTGCGTTCCCTGCAAACACCAGATTTTAGATTTTTACCGAAACTAGAGGAATGGTTGTGGGTCTGGGTGTAGAAGGGGTGAGTGGACAGCAGGGGTCCTGTCCCCAGGACCCTGGGACCCGGATGCACGTGTTCCGGGCCCTGCAGCCCCGCGTCCGCACCTCGCCTGCCCGAGCCCCTTAGGAACTGCGCGGGGTCGTCGCGGGCGGCCGAGGCGCTGGGGTCTCAGGCGCCTGTCCTCTCCTCGCAGCGCATCCTGGAGGATCGGGAGGAGCGCCCGCTGCCCGCCGCCCTGGTCCAGCCCCACACGGGGACGCTCCGCTGGTTCCTGGACGAGGCCGCCGCGCGCCTGCTGTCCGTGCCCTTCGAGAAGCACTCCACCTTGTAGGCGGCCAGAGCGACGCCGCAGCTGGGACCACGAGGCCCGAGCCGGCCAGGGACCTTGCGGGGCTGGGCCCTGCTGGCCACCGGCTCCGGGCTTGGTTTTGGAGAAGCCACGAGATGCTGCCTGAAGCGAAGGGACCCGGCCAAGCTGGGGTCAGCCCCCACGCGGTGGCGCCGGGTGACCTGGGTATTAAAGGAGAATTGCGGGAAGTCCCCACTGTCTCGTGTCCTTCATGACAGCAACTTGGGGGCCCTTGGCGGAGGGCGGGGCCGACTGGGTCCCCGCCAGGGGACGGTGGTGGAACTTCCTGGTGTGGCTGCCACAAAGTTCCAGGAACTGGGTGGCCGAGGACAGAACACTGTTATGTCCGGGCCACGGCTGTGGCCGTGGGAAGTCCCAAGGCGAGGTGTGGCTGCTGATTCCCCAGGCTCTGAGGGGACTCCACCCCAGCCCCTTCCTGCTTCTGGTGGCTGCTGTCTTCATCCTTGGAGTCCTGGACTTGGGGACTCCACTCCAGTCACAGCCTCTGTCTTCACAGGGCCTTTGCCCTGGTGTCTGCCTGTCTGTCCTCTCCTGTCCTTTCTTCCTTTTCTGCAGGGCTGGGAAGTGAACCCCCCCTCCCAGGTCTCCACCCCCAGCCCAGCCCCAGCCCTTTTGATGTTATTTTGAGAGTCTCACTCAGCTGCCCAGGCTGGCCTTGGACTCTGGATCCTCCTGCCTCAGCCTCCTGAGTAGCTGGGGTTACAGGTGTGGGCCACGATGCTTTGCCTCTCTCCTGTTGTTGAAAGGACAGCTGTCGCTGGAAGTGGGACCACCCTAAGGAATCACCTCTTACTGCAAATCGTGTCACGTTCTGAAGTTTCAGAGTCAGGGTGGGACCTGTCCTGGGGGGACTAAGTTCCACACACCCCCTGACTGAGTTGTGACGGCGCTCTCAGGGCCAGCAGGGTCCCCTGGCCAGGTCGCTGCAGGCTGCTTGGCACCTGAGGCCACGGGCCTGAGTCTGCCCTGAGCTGCGCTGTGCTGCTCCCCAGAGCCCTCCGCAGCTTCTCCCGGCTCCGAGGACCCCACCCAGGAAGGCACCTGGGTGCTTGGCCCGTGTGAGCTTGGCAGAGCGTGGGGGTCGGGAGTCCTGGGGGCACTGCAGCCTGAGCGCTTGGTGGGAATTGAAACTGCATCTGGAGGCAGCCGCGCGGGAGGGAGGGAGGGAGGCCGGAACCACCGAAAGTGAAGTTCCCTTCAGCATCCTGTCCCTGTAGCCACTCAGATGTGAGCGTGAGGAAGTGGGGGAGGCCTGAGCGGAAAGAAACAGCTCGAAACAGCTCGGATTGAGAGGGGAGCAGGCCAGCTGCAGGAGAGCTGAGGGCGGAGGCTAGGCGGGGCTGAGGGTGAAGGGAAGGGGAGATGGGTGTGAGGAGCTCACGTGAGGGCCGTGCCAGGCCGTGTGACCATCTCCATCCCTGCTAAGCCCTGCTCCAACCACAGGACCTTTGCATGTGCTGTGCCCGCTGCCCCGTGGTCCCATGTTTCCAGCTTTTGCCTACCTTGGGCCCTTGCCTCCTCGAGGTCTTCATGCAGCGTCACCTCCCTGGGCCCTCCAGGCCCCTGGCTGTATCCACCCTCCGCTCCCTTGCCCCTGACCCTTAGCATCTGACAGTTTCGTCACTGTTTTTTTGTTCCCCTGACGACCCATGGTACACGGTGGTCTGTGCTTTGCAACTTCTGCATCCTCTGCTGGAGGGGAGTGACGTCTGGGGAAGAAGTGAATCCCGAGGTATTCATGCAGGTTACGTTCAGATGTTGCAGATGGCTAAACAAAACGAGGTTCATTTCTTTCTCTGGAGAGAGGGCGGCCAGGGCTGATGGAGCAATGTCACAAATTGTAGGGACCCCAGTTCCTTCTACATTATTCCTGTGCCAACATCATCATGTGGGGTCTACTTCATGGTCCAAGGGGGCTGCTTGTGCTCTAGCCATTGTGTCTACATCCCAGCCACTGGAAGAGGAAGAGGAGAAGGAGATTCACTTCAAGGAAACGTCCCAGGATTTACCCCAGACACTTCTGTTCGCATCTTCATGGCTGGTCTGCGTTGGGCAGCAGCAAGGAGGCTGGGAGGCGGTCCATTGAGTAGCCCTGGGCCTCTGCCATATTCGAGGGTTCTATTATATAATGAAGTCCCAGCAGGAATGATGGAGGGGGGCAGATGGACACACACGTGTTCTCTGCACTGACCACCTGTTCCCACCAGGGGACTCCCCAGGAGCCTCACTGTGGGGCCAGAGCCCCAGCCCCTGGGAAAGCTGCCAGTGTCCCCCAGAGGTCCTCGGGCCCCAGCAGACCTTGGCAGAGCTAACTGCAGCGCTCGCTGCGGCCAGGCGGCCAGTCCCAGGGGGTGGGGGCAGCTGTCCAAGGAGCCAGGGCCAGAGGGATGGGAGGGCCAGGGATGCAGGAGGCCAGAGGAGCTGGAGGCACCAGGCGGATGGTCCAGGGGAGGCCTGGCCCAGGCTGAGGGGGGTGGGGCAGTGTGGGGGATGGGCTGGGTGGGGCCAGGGGGAGGACTCGGGGTCCCCGCTCTTTCTTTCCAGGACCCCCATCCTCTAAGACCCCAGCTTGGGGACTTGCAGGAACTTGTAAGCCAGAACTGGATCCTCTCTGGCTCCAACTGTGCCCAGCACAGGGAGGGTGCGGGGCGGGGTGGGGGGGCCCAGGACTGAGATGCCCCTCGTGCCCATCCCCCTTCGCTGCCCCACACCCAGCTGCCATCCTGTCCTGCCACATGTCTGCCCTGCATCTCTCCTGCAGAGCCACTCAGGACTTCCCCCTGCCCCGCAGCCTCCCCCTGGGACTGCCCCAGAGAAGCCACCAACTCTGGGAGCCTTGGCCCCAGGGACAGAGGACGCAGGTGCAGGGTGGGGCAGAGGTGGCATCTGGACACCCACCGCCTTGCTTCTGAGTGTCACGGTGCCCAGGTCACCAGTCAGCTTGTTCCTGGAGTGCCCTGCGCCCGGGAGGCTGTGGGAAGCGGTGTCCTCTCCACCCTCCGGGGACCCAGGGACAACAGCAGAATGGGGGCCCGGCCCTCGAGTCCCCTGGACAAACAGCAGCAGCAGCAGCTGAAGGGTGAGCAGGGGCGGTGGGGGGCGGGAGCGGGCAGGCTGCGGTTCCGGGTGAGGGTGACTTCCAGATACGGGAGGGATGATATTTTAAGTGTAAGTATGTCCCAAATTTTGCACAGGGATATACTTACTCTGAAAAGGGTTCCTTATTTAAATGAAATTCAAATGTAACTAATATCCTGCATTTTTATTTGGTAAATCTGGTGACCTATTCAGGGCAGGGTTTCAGAGCAGGACATGGGACCAGGTGGGAGGTGTCCTGGGCACAGTAGGGCCCCAAAGGATGGCCTTTTGCATGGGCCCTGGGGACCGAGGCTCAGTCAGAGCCTAACTGGGTGCCACTCAAGTCACTGCATCCTCTCGTGTGGAGATTGAGCACCTACTGTGTGTGGAGTCCTGGGGACACAGTGAAGAAAAAGGTCAAGTCACACTCACCCAAATGACAGTTGGGTTGGAAATCGTGGTGGGAGTGACAGACGTGGGGAGATGGTGGTCCTGCCAGGGCTGGGGCGCGCGGGGAGTTGGCAGGAGATGCAGGAAGAACTTTCCGTCAGGAGGAACCACACGGGCAAGGGTCTGTGGTGCGTGTTGCAGACTGCCCAAGTTCAGAGTCAGGCCCTGGCCTCACTGTGTGCCCTGGCTGTGTGCCCTTGGTGGCAACGTCCCCTCTGCCAGGACTCTTCCTCTGGTCTGTTAGCAGGCAGCACTGCCTACCTGAGAGAGCTGGCAGGAGGGTGCACTGAGTCACCCTGTGCAGACTCGGGATTTTTTTTTTTTTCCTATAGTAGCTTAAACAAGATTAGGATTTAGCTGGTGCAGTGGTGCACACCTACAATCCCAGCTACTTGGGAGGCTGAGGCAGGAGGATTGCAAGTTCTAGGTCAGCCTAAGCAACTTAGTAAGACCCTGTCTCAAAATAAAAAATAAAAATCCTTCAGGATGTAGCTCAGTGGTAGAGAGCTTGCCTAGCATGTGTGAGGCCCTGGCTTCAATTCTCAGTACCAGGAAAAAAAAAAAAAAAAAAATGAGGGTGTACTTTTCTCTTTTGGAGAAATGAGGACACAGGCTGGCTTGTAAAAGATGCCCCAAATCCTTTTGTCTCAGAGCTTCTATGCCCCAGGTTAGGTTACCTCATAGCACAAACTAGCTGCTGGAGTGGCAGTCATCAGGCCCACCTTCCAGGAAGAAGAATGGAACTACAGTCAAGTGCACACATCTTAGGGCAAGAGTTGAAGAACTTTGACATTTGGGTGATTACCTCCTAGATAACTTCCATCACCCCAGGATGTTCCCACTTTTGCAGGGAGTGCTGGGGATGGAATCCTACTGGCAAGGGCTCACCACTGAGCCACACCCCCAGCCCTGGAGTGGGGCTGTTAAAAGCCTGTGGAAGTCTCCCTGGGCAAAGGGGCACGAGGAACCCTGGGGATGTGCTGGATCTGCTAGGTGTACTCACTGTGGTGACAGTTACTGGGTGTGGGATCAGGCCCTGCGCTTCAGGCACTGAGGTTGATAGTGAGACACCAGTCAAGCCTGAGTCGCCAGCCCCAGGGGGACAGGAAAGGGAGAGCTGGGGTGAATGGGATGCAGGGCACGTCCCCTCGAGCAGCTTCAGGGTGGGGGCTCCCCCCTCTGTTCTTTTCCTAGGCAGCTGTTCAGGGCCCAACGTGGCCACTGCCCCTTTGTCACCGCAGGTGAGGTGGACGTCCTGCTGAGGAACTTCCTGCCCTGCTACCGCCGGCAGCTGGCCGCTTCTGTCCTGAGGCAGATCTCGCGAGAGCTGGGCCCCCAGGAGGCAGCCGAAGGCCAGCTGTTCCGCAGCAAAGTGGGTGCCACTAGGGGCAGGGGCCTGAGTACCCAGGGGCCCTGCTTGGCCCACATGCCCTGCCTCAGGCCTTAGCGACTTTAAATATTCATCACTGTGGGTCCGCTTCATGCAGCATCCCTGGTTAGGACCCTAAGGACACATGGTGCCCGACAGAGACCCCCCGGGCTTAATCCCAGCAACTCTGAGGCTGAGGCAGGAGGATGGCAAGTTTGAGGCCAGCCTCAGCCACTTAGTGAGACCCTGTCTCAAAATAAAATATAGAAGGGGCGGAGGATGTGGCTCAGTGGTAGAGCACCCCTGGGTTCAATCCCCAGGACGGAAAGGAAAAGAAGAGGGGGGAGGGGGCAGTTCCAGCTGCTCCGGAGGCTGAGGCAGGAGGATCCCTTGAGCCCAGGAGTTCGAGGCCAAACTAGGCAACAGCTCCGGAGGAGAAGGGGCGGAGAGTGCCGCAGCAGCGCGGAGCGCCCTTCACTCGGTGGCTCCTGGGACAGCCAGAGCTGCCCGGGTGGTGGAGACACTGGGACACCAGCCCGCACCCGCAGCGCCCGCTGTCCTTCCTTGTGCAGAAGCTGCCGCGCGTCCGCGAGCACCGAGGGGCCCTGATGCAGCTGCAGGGCCACCCGCCCCGGTGGCAGCCGGTCTTCTGCGTTCTGCGCGGGGACGGTCGTCTGGAATGGTTCAGGCACAAAGAGGTGAGCGGTGCTCCGCGTCCCTCCTGCTTCTGGCATCTTCCATCCTGCCCTCTCCCGGCACGAGGTCGGGGCCAGCTCGGGCAGGGCCCCTCCGCGTCCGTGGAGCCCCGGGATGAATGGAGAGCCCCTGAGAGCGTGGCCTGGGTGCTGCGCGCCCTGCGTGGGTGAGCTGAGGCCAGGGCGGGCGGGATGGCGCTGGGAGATCACTCGCTGCGCTGGGGCTTGGTTTCCGCCTCTGTGAAATGGGCGACCGCGGTCGGTGCCGCGCAGGGCTGCGGGGAGCTTGATGGGGAGATTCTCCCCAGGACCCCCGGTCGCTCAGCCCGGGTGGGCGGGGCGCTGGGAGGAGGGAGGGGCCGGGAGGGAGGGGGCGGGCGGGAAGGGGGCGGGAGGGTCAGCTGACAGGAGGCTGTCCCCCGATTCTGTAGGACTTTGAAAGCGGGGCCCATGTGCTGGGCTCCAGCGCGCTGACCGGGTACGCGCTCCTGACCTCCCAGCCGGAGTACCTCCGCCTTTTGGACGCACTCTGCCCGGACTCCTCGGGTAAGGCTCCTGGAGGCCCCAGAGGAGGTTTCTCCGCTCCGCACAGTGACGTGGAGCCGGGACCACCCTGTGCGCACCCCGGGCGCTGAGCAGCACCCCTGACTCCACGCACTCCTGGCTGTGGGAAGCCCCCATCCCGGGTGTGCCAACCAACAGTGTCTCCAGATGTCGCCACGGGTCCCCTGGCGGGTAGCATTGCCCCGGGGTGAGCCCTCCCACTCTGGGAGGAAAACCCCCACTCTCCAGGGCTGGGAGGAGCAGTTAGCTCACCAGAGCGGGACCCAAACGGCAGAGGGTAAAAGCCTCTCCCCAGGCGTGTGGGGAGATGGACGCTGGGGGCGGTGGCCCAGATGTGGCGGCAGGCGCCTCTCTGCGCTGAGGGCTCCTGCGTGCAGCATGCGTGTGTGTGTGTGTGTGGGGGGGGGATGTTCTCCTCTCTTCCTCCCCCCCCCCTCTTCCTTTTCCTCCTCCAATATGGTGCAGAAAAGGTTCAGGGGCAGAAGCAGCATCCCTGGTGCGTGTGTGTGCGGGGTGCTATCTTGGGTCTGCCCCCGGCGGGCTCTTCACTGAACCCACTTCACAGACGAGGATGTTGAGGCTGAGGAGTGTCCCATGGTTAGTAGGCACAGAGCCAAACTTCCACCCCATCTTGTTACAAAGATGCTTCCCACACACGTGCATGACGTTTTATTTTTTGATTTTTATTTATTCTGCAGTGCTGGGGGTGCTACCCAGGCCCTCTTGCATGCTGGGCAAGGGCTCTGCCACCGAGCCACGCCCCGGGCCCACGTGCAGATTTCAAAATCTGGATCATGTCCAGATTTTTATCTCTGAGCAGGGAGGAGCAGGAATTTCCACTATCTGGATTTGGGGTCCTTTCACAGTCTCTATGTACTCACAACGTGCTGAGGACTTAGGAAAACCCAAATAAATTCACCAAAAATACACTCCTTTTGCCGGGTGTGGTGGCGCATGCCTGTAATCCAAGCAACTCGGGAGGCTGAGTCAGGAGGATTGCGAATTCAAAGCCAGCCTCAGCAACTTCGCGAGGCCCTAAGCAACTCAGTGAGACCCTGTCTCTAATAAAATACAAAATAGGGCTGGGGATGTGGCTCAGTGGCCGAGTGTCCCTGAGTTCAATCCCTGGTTAAAAAAAAAAAATACACTCCTTTTATCCAATTTCCAATTCTTGGTCATCAGAATCATATTAAGTCCATTTATAGGCACAAACACTGAGGTTTAGAATGTGGAAAAAGTGTGCCCTATTTGTAGAGCCCAGAAAATGGTTCCACCAGGTTTGAACTGGGGCCTGACTCCAGAACTCCGCACAAAGAAATTGCTCCTGGATGCACCCCAGCTAGGATCGATCGGCAATGGCTGCCTGGAGGCTGTGTTGAGGAGGCTGTTGCTGAGGCTGGGGGGAAAAGTGCTGGATGGATTGGTGATGTCTGCCCTGGGCGTGCAGGGGAGGAAAGTGCCCTGCCTTAAGAGAGTTCTGAAGTGAAGCAGAGGCAACCATAAGGGCGTGGTTCACACTTATTGAGCGACTCCCCACCCTGGAGGCTGCCTTCTGTATTTTGTGGGTATCTTTCAATGATGGTTTGATTTCTTCTGTCTGCTTTCAGGGGGCCGTGTGCAGGAAGAGCCTGACCCCCTCCTGGAAGCGCCTGTGAGCTTCCCCCTCTTCCTGCAGCACCCCTTCCGCAGGCACCTCTGCTTCTCTGCAGCCACCAGGGAGGCACAGCGCGCCTGGCGGCTAGCCCTGCAGGGTGGCATCCGACTTCGGGGCACAGGTCGGTCGTTGGAACTTTTAGGCTCAGGGTTTCGGGTCAGATGGCTCTGTCACGGTGGGACATCTTCAAGTCTCAGGGTTTTTTAATCCATAAAATGGGCCGAGGGGAAGACGAAGGGGTCATCTGGCAGTTATGAGGACAGTTACACCCCGGGTTTTAATGGAGACAGACGATGCCCTGTGGGAGCTCAGCCTCTGGGGCTCAGGGAGGGCTTTCCAGAGGAGGGGATGTTGGAGCTGAGGTCTAGAAAAGACAGGGGGTGGAGTCAACCAGGGGAAGAAGGGAAACAAGACCGGCACATACAGTTGAACAGGTTGTTGACTGCACAAAGTACCCCCCACACCCCTAGGGGCAGCTAAGGTCCTCTCTGGCGGTTGCCCAGGGGGTTCTTGTTCCTAAATCGAATAAAGATGCCTATGGGCTGGTGGTGGTCCTGCAGGAGTGTTCTCTGTGGGAGATCCGGAGGCGGGTGGAACTTGGGTGTCCCCGGTGAGGTAGGGCTTCCTCCGGGTGTTGGGGAGCCAGGCAGGGGAGGGGCGAGCGTGCACTGAGGCGCCGCCCCCTCAGTCCTGCAGCGCAGCCAGGCCCCGGCTGCCCGGGCCTTCCTGGAGGCGGTCCGGCTCTACCGGCAGCATCGAGGCCACTTCGGCGAGGACGACGTGACCCTGGGCTCGGACGCGGAGGTCAGTCTCCACGAGCAGCCCGGGGACGCCCTGGACGCCCCGGCCGCCTCCCTCACGCCCTGTCTCGCAGGTGCTGAGCGCGGTGCTGCTGCGGGAGCTGCTGCCGGCGACGCGGGCGCAGATCCTGCCGGGACTGCGGGGCGCCGGGCGCGCCCGGGCCTGGGCCTGGATCGAGGTACACCAGGCGATGGGCCGGGAGGCTGGGATCAGCGGTAGCCCAGGTCTCCGTCCCCGCACTGTCCCCTCACTCTCTCGGGTCCTTGTTCCTCCCCACCCGGTCCTGGCGGGTTCCCGCCACTCGCTGGGGCAGCTGCTGGACGCCGTCTACGCCGCGGTCCTGGCCGGCGCCTCGGCGGGGCTGCGCGCCTTCCAGGCGGAGAAGGACGAGCTGCTCGCGTCCCTGGAGAGGACCATCCGCCCGGATGTGGACCAGATGCTGCAGCTTCGGGAGCGCGTGGCGGGGAGGCTGCGGGGTGAGGCCCGGAGGCCGTGACTCGGGGGCGGAGCCAGAGCGGAGAGGGGCGGGCCTGGGAATCCTGGAGGGGGCGGGACCCAGGTGCGGAGTGGGCGGAGCCTGGAGCGAGAGCGGGGCCTGGCTGTTGGCGGGTCAGGGAGGGTGCGTGGCGGGATCCGCGAGGGCGCTTCCGTCCACCGCGCCCAGCTGAGCCATGAGCCAGGGTCCCGCCGCACCCGTCGGTGGGGTGCTTGGAGGGGACCTCAGGCCGGTGCCTTCCACAAGCAGCGGATGTCCAGGGCGCGCTGAAGTCCTGCCTGCGCCGGAAGGTGGACATGCCGCTGTCCCAGGTCACGCAGGCGCTGCTGAGCACCGTGGACGCCGCGCTCGAAGCCGTGCGGACCCTCCTAGCCCAGGGCATGGACCGTCTGTCTCGCCACCTGCGTGGGAACCCCTCCGGCGCGCGGCTGCGCAGAGAGGTGAGCTTTGGTGGGGAGCTCAGACCCGCAGGTGGCAGGTCAACTTCACCCGAGAGTCGTCGGGTGAACCCTGCTTCTTTCCTGTTGCAAATCCTTCTCTGAACTTTGTCTGAGACTGTTCTTTATTTATTGTGGACCTTGGTGGATGCCCCTTAAAACCAGGCGACAGGCATTCTGGCTCCGTTTAGAACAGGAGGGGAGCCGGGCTCGGAGGCTCACGCCTGTAATCCCAGCTTCTCGAGAGGCTGGGGCAGGAGGATCCCGAGTTCAAAGCCAGCCTCAGCAACTTAGCGAGGCCCTATGCAGCTCAGAGAGACCCTGTCTCTAAATAAAAAAGTAAAAAAGGCTGGGGATGTGGCTCAGTGGTTAAGCGCCCCTGGGTTCAATACCCAGTACCAAAAAGGAAGAAAGGGAGGGAGGGAGGGAGGGAGGAAGAACTCCATTCGTGCAGCTCCAGAGCCCAGCGCAGAAAGGACAGAGGTAATTCCAACAGGGAGTGTGTGTCCATCTGCTCTCATTCATTCCAACCCCACTTGTTACCATATTCTCCAGGTTTTCTATTTTATGTCCATCTCACCAAACCTCGCTGTTACTTACTGAGTTTTCTGGTGACAGCTGAGGTGGGATGTGTCTCCACTTGCATTTCTCCTTCAGCGAATTGGCCACGGGGACCTTGGCCTTGCCGCTCTATCTGTTGATGACGATTTCCTCTCCCCCGCCCCTCCCCGGGCACAGGTTTACGCGTTCGGGGAGATGCCCTGGGACCCCGAGCTGATGCAGAGGTGCTATCGAGAGGCCGAGCGGAGCCGCGGGAGCCTGGGGCAGCTGGCAGCGCCCTTCGGCTTCCTGGGGACACAGAGCTTGGTGTTTGGGATCCAGGATCTTGCACAGCAGGTGAGGCGGGCAGGAGGCTGTCAGGAACAGTTGCCAAGCGTGAGACCATGGTGAGCGACAGAGCTGACCTTCCCTGGCCTTCCCTGTGGACATGAGCTGGTGACCAGTCAGTGACCACAGGGGTCAGGGCTGACGTGGGCTGTGCAGGATGCCCCAGGAGCCCTGAGGAGCCCCCATCCATCTCCCACATTGACGGGACTTCCCAGGGGAGGGGACTTCCAGGCTGGGGCAGGAGGGGGAGGATGGGGGCGGGAGATTCCCCGCGTGGATGGAACGGTGTTGAAAGAACCTGTCCGTATTTTTAGAAAAATGAAGCAATTTCAGAGAGTGCCTTTCAGAAGACGGCAGAAAGACGGGAGTGGAGGGTGGGCAGGGCTTTGAATATGGGGCTAAGGGACCCACCTACTCTGTTCTGAGGGTAATGGAGAGCCACAGCAGGTGTGTGAGCAGGGGAGGGGCATGACTGGATCCAAGGTTTAGGAAGCCCCCGCCTGCCTCAGGGAGCACTGGCTGTTGGAGACAGGGGTGCAGGAGGCAGAGAGGAGGCCTGAAGCAGGATGGGGGATGTCCTTGGGAGAAGTGAGAAGTGTTTCGAAGGCCAAGGCTATAGGGTCTGCTGATGAACATGGTGCATGTGGGAGACAGGGATTGAGATGATCCCGTGCTGCCTAGCACAGTTGTTCAGTTTGCACACTGCACAAGAACACTTGGCAGTGGAGGCTGAACTCGGGCTGGGTCTCCACTTCCCACTCCAGGCGCCCTGGCACCATCCCCTTTTCCTGAGATGAGAGGCTGATGGGAGGAGGTGGAGGGGAGGTGGCTGATGCCCAGAAGGTTCGGCTGGGCAGGCATGTCATCTCAGCACCTGTTTTCGCAGCTCATGGCCAATGCCGTGGCCACCTTTCTGCAGCTGGCTGATCAGTGTCTGACCACCTCCCTGGACTGCCACCAGGCTGCTGAGCAGCTGGGGCGAGTTGGAGGGCGGGTGCTGAAGGTGAGGAACGCTGGGAGGGCTGCAGTGGGCCTGGGTGCTCAGATGGCCGCTGGACAGGCCACTGGGTGTGTCGTGCAGAAGTTCCAGTCAGACGGTGAGTCTGCGCGACAGAGGTGCATCCGGGCCTGGCTGCTGAGCATCTTCCTACCCTTCGCCCTGAGCCAGCTCCAGCAGAGCGGCAGAGCAGTGAGTCTAAGGGGGCGGGGCCAGGCAGTGAGTCTAAGGGGGCG
>JAJEJO010049783.1:790748-827215 GCA_020662805.1 Glaucomys volans
GCAGTGAGTCTAAGGGGGCGGGGCCAGGCAGTGAGTCTAAGGGGGCGGGGCCAGGCAGTGAGTCTAAGGGGGCGGGGCCATGCAACGTGTCTAAGGGGGCGGAGCCAGGCAATGAGTCTAAGGGGGCGTGGCCGAGCAGTGAGTCCAGGGGGGCGGGGCCAGGCACTCCTGCCCAGGACCCGCATTCAGGGCTCTCTGCAGAGGGGACAGAGCGCTTCCTCCCTGACAAGCTACTGTGATGATTAGAGGCTTTTCTTCCCCGAGTCCTGGGACTGGCCCAGGTGGCTCTTCTGGGTCCTCTGCCTCCCTCATGACCCTTTACCTGCCGTGTGAGAGCTGGGCGGATCCCCGTGTTGCCCATACCATGTGCAGGAGGGAAGAGGCAGTTGCCGAGTGTGTGTGAGTTGCCAGGTGATCAGGAAGGGTCCCCCTGAGAAATGACACTTGACAAGCAAGGAACTAACAGCACAAGCTGTTTGTCTCCGGAAGGGTGTTCCAGGCAGAGGGCACAGCACATGCAAAGGCCCTGAGGCAGGAGTGTGTCTAATTACCTCTTAAAGGACCCATCTCTCATCACGTGCATTGGAGATTGAATTCCAACTCATGAGCTGGGGCGGGGGGGGACGACGACATGGTCGAACCACAGCATCGTGTTAATACTATTTATCTGCAAAACAACCCGAGGGTCACTGAGTCCATTTTACAGACAAGGAAACTGAGACCCAAGTTCCCCAAGCTAATTAGGTCCCAAACTCCCATCCTGGGCCTGTAGAGGCCCTTGTCTCCAGCCTCACCTGTAACCCACCACAGTTCCGGAAGCTGCCCGAATTTGAGGGGGACGTCCTTGCCATGGGCAGTCAGGCCCTTACTATTGAGGGCATCTACGAGGATGTCATCCGTGGAGTCTTGCTGCAGAAGATTGACCTAGGTGAGACCGCCCGCTGGGCCTCAGCAGGCAGCCCGGGGTGGGGGCTCCCTGCAGGAGGGGGCATCCGACTGTGAGGGTTGTGTGGGAGTTCTCAGGATTAAAGGAAGGAGGCAGAGCTCAAGAGCTGGGGACAAACACCAAATCCAACCCCAGCAACAGAACCAGGGATAGACTTTGTATCCACTCGTTCAAGAACCACTTCCCTGTTTCATGCTGGGCTGGCACTGAGGCCCCGAGGGTCTCAGACTAGGGGCAGGCCCCTCAAGGGCTCCTGGGCTGGGAAACCACTCTAGAAACTTCCCCCTCCTGCCACAGTCTGCTCACGAGCTAATGCCTGTGACCACGGGACCTGTGTGAGTGTGCGAGTGTGTGTGAAGGGTGAGCAGTAGACAATGGCAATTCAGGATGTCATGGCATCCATGTGTCATCTTGCTGGCACACAGGGTGTGAGGGGGAGGCTGTAGGCTGCTGGAGCAGATGGGCCAGGACTTGGATGACAGGAACAGGAATTTGGACTTTATTGTCTAGGCAATAGGGAGCCATAGAGGGTGTGTGAGCAAAGGGTGAGAGCAATCACCCTGGAAGCTATGAAGGAGGCTGAGGCCATGGTCCTGGGGACAAAGAGTGGGCACAAGCAGGGGCAGTAGCCAAGGGGATGGGGCCCAGGACCGAGGTCAAGAACAGAAAGGATTCTCCAAAAGGCCTGTATTTGAAGGACACAGAAAGGAGGAAGGAACATAGGTCAGAGAGGTGGCAGAAACCCAGAGACATTGAGATCTCAGGAGCCAGAGGATCAGGGCCAGGCTGTCATTGCCTGTGGGTGGCCAAACAAGAACCAAGCTGCCTTAGAAGTTAAAAAAAAAAAAAAAAACTCTAACGACAAAATTAAGCTCAGAAGCAGACGGCCTCAATGGGTTTCTGATCCTAGAGGAGGTGTGTGTTCTCAAAGGTTCCATCGTCAATTGATTTTGGATGTCTGTTCAGATCAGTGTGTTGGGAGCATGGCTGGCGTCTCCAGGTTGGATGAATGCAAGGATCAGTTAGCAATGTCTGCAGCTGGCACAGGCATGGCAAGAGGCTCCCTGGGAGCCTCCCTTGGTGATCAGGTGGCCTTTCTGGGGGAGTGCCTGGAAGCCCCTGGGCACCTGGGCCTCCCCAGATGCATCCAGGGGTTTATCTCTTACTTCAGAATTGAAAAAGGGCCTTGGCACCAGCGACACACCCTGCCCTCACGGTGATGGTGACAACTCAGAGGCCCCATAGCAGCAGGAGGGAGCTGGTAAGGAACTCATAGTTTCTGGGCACTGCAGTGAGTTGCTAAGGGGCTGGGGCAGCGCAGGGTGTCTAGAATTCTGGTGAGTGCGGCTTTGGGGATGGAACAGCACGTCTCTCCTCTCCTGCACTGCCAGGTGGGCCAAGCTGCTGATGAACAAGGTCATGGGAAGCCACGAAGGATTCTCTGAGTTGCAGAAAGACCCTGTGGGCCAGGTGCTGACATGCATGTGGGCGCAGCCCTGGGAGCTGAGCTGGTGCTGAGCCTGGACCCCTCTCATCTGCCCAGGACAGAGTGGGATGCTTCCCAGCAGCTACTTCCTGTCCTCAACACCAGAAGGGGAGACTGTGGCCATGGGACCCTTGAGTTTATCATCATCAAGGGCACTGTGAGATGGACATATTTTGGGATTCAATTTGTTACACAGCAATAGCTGACTAATACACTCCCCAGTTGTTCTGGAGCAGCATCCTGTCACTAATTCCTTCAGATAAATGGGTGCATATTCACACTAACTGACACAAATGGCTAAACAGTCGTATGTGTTTTCTCTTTCTTTCTTTCTTTTTTTTTTTTTTTTTTTCTTTTTTGGTACTGGGGATTGAACCCAGATGTGCTTAACCACTAAGTCACATCCCCAGCCCTATTTTGTATTTTATTTAGAGGCAGGGTTTCACTGAGTTGCTTAGGGCCTCACTAAGTTGCTGAGGCTGGCTTTGAACTCATGGTCCTCCTGCCTCAGCCTCCCAAGGCTCTGGGATTACAGGCATGGGACACCTCCCCTGGCTCCTGAGACTTTTTAAATAGAATCAAACTATTGGGTGTTTTGTTCCTAATCTTTCACACAAACAGCTAATGTCACAGGGAATATCCTTGGATTCACATTTGGGAATTCAACCAACCATGGATCAACAATATTTGAGAAAAAACTGCATCTGACCTGAACAGGTACAGACTCTGGCAGAAGGGCCATGGAAACCGGGCTTCCTCATGCTGGGGAAGCTCCAGCCATGATTTACAACTGAGCTGCATTCCCAGCCCCAGATGGTTTAGTCATTGTTTCCTTAAACAATACAATGTGCCAATGATTTACTTAGTGTATACATTATATCTGATATTGTACAGCATCTAGAGATGACGTAAAGTCTAAAGGGGGCAAATCTTATGCCACTTTACACAAAAGCTTAAGCATCCAAGGGTTTTGGTATCTGAGGGGGGCCCTGGAACCAATTCCCAGATACCAGGGGACAACTGTACATACTTTTCAAGCAAGCACAGAGCCTTGCGGGTAACCTCCCAGGGGACATCTCAGGGTGTAGAGGAAGCATCTGTCATTTCCTCAGTGGTCTCCAAAGCACTCTCCTGCAATCAGGCAGCTTAGCCAGTATTGTTAGCTCCTTCTTCAAGAACCTTCCGTTCCTGTCCTTACCCACTTATCTCCGGGATGCTCATCCATTTCCCTCACATTTTCATTTGTCCCCAGGCGTGGAGCATCTATTTTGCACCAGGCCCTTGGCATGCTGATTTTTGGGCACCTTATGATACTTACCATTTTACAGATGAGGAAACTGAGGCTCAGCTCAGAGAAAGGAAGGACTTGCCCCAAGCAGCCAGGCTCTGGGGGCATTTGCCACTGCGCCCACTGCCTCCCCAGGACACCTGGAGCTGACTTCACCCACATCCCTTCTCATTTGCACTGGCTGAATGTCTCCGAGCAGAAATTCTGGGCCAAAGCTGATGCAGAGGAACCACAGGGAAATCCCTCAGACTAGCCCTGGGAGCAGTCAGCCCTCTGGACATGCGGGATTAGGCTTTTGTAACCCCTGCACTGTGGGAAAACAGGGTCTTTTTATATTTCCATGGCATGTGTGCACTTTCTACAAATCTTTTTCCACACTAGAACTTTTCCTTAAAGAAAACAACCTGTTAATTTGATACTCAACTCATTGTCTTATTTTTAATTGCTTTGAAAACTAAATTGAACTTAAAATGTTTGTTATTTGTGATTTTTAAAGTTATTTTTAAGGTTAAGTGTATCTTTTACCTACTTTTCAGGATTGTTTAGTGTTTTCTTGTTGATTAGGAACAACTCCTTGTATATTCAGGATAGTAATGGTTTGTGATACGAGTTATGAATATTTTCTCAGTTTGCTCTGAGCTATTTGGGTTTACTTAACTCTCTCCAAAACTTTCTTTTGGGGGGAGGGGTGCTGGGGATGGAACCCAAGGGCTCAGAGCAGCCCCTCCACCCAGGAGCGGTCCTCAGCCCCCAATCTCGGTATCAGGTTTCAGCTTAGTTACTGACTTTGCTTGCCAAAAAAGTCATCTGTTCACTGGAGGTTGGCAGCTTCTCCAGTGTCACCGCCGGTCCAGCTGCTTCCGGAACTAGTCTCAGAGGAATTTCCCTGGGGTTCCTCTGCGGTCAGCTTTCAGAGGGACCTGTACACGAAAGATGGTTTCCTTGCATTCTGTCCTGCTTTTCCGTGTTTCCCAAGAGAATGTGATAAGGCTGAACTTTCCAGACTTTTCTTTCAACTCTACCTTCTGAGATAAATTTGCACTTTCTAGGCTGGAGGCGTGGCCCAGTGGTGGAGGCGTGGCCCAGTGGTGGAGGCGTGGCTCAGTGGTGGAGCCCGTGCTTAGCTTATGGGAAGCCAGGGACTCTGCCCCCAGCAGCGGTGGGGGGCGGTGGGGGGCGGTGGGGGGCGGTGGGGGAGGCTTCTCAACCTCCTGCTGTGTCCCTCTTACCCAGGATACCCAGGACAGGACACAGCTGTTAATTCTGGAAAAGTCGTAGCAATAAGAATTCATTATCCTGCTCTCTTTGACGAAGCCATTGTTTGTCCTCCCAATCTTTCCAGATGGAATGAGACATCTTGTCACCTTGTTTTTCTTACTTAATATGAAAGGTCTTTCCTTGTCAAATCTAGAATATAAATTTATTTTTGCCTTTTGTGGACGGTTTCAAACACACCCCTCAAAACAGAGACCCCCCCCCCCAGGTGTTGTGCACTTCGTGTGCTCTGAATTCAACAGCATGGAACCATCTTGCCCCCATCTTCATAAATCAACTTGTGTTTGAGTAACA
This sequence comes from Glaucomys volans, assembly GCA_020662805.1. NCBI lineage: Eukaryota > Metazoa > Chordata > Mammalia > Rodentia > Sciuridae > Glaucomys > Glaucomys volans. The sequence goes on from JAJEJO010049783.1 coordinate 796,038, forward strand.
TTGTTAAAAGTTCATTTTCAATTAAGAGGATTAGAAAGTACATTATAGGGGACTGGGATTGTGGCTCAGTGGTAGAGTGCTTGCCTGGCATGTGTCTGGCATGGGTTCGATCCCCAGCATCCCATATAAATAAAATAAAGGTCCATCAACAACTAAACAAGAAAAAGTAAAAGAAAGTACATTATAGCCGAGCGTGGTGCCACACGCCTGTAATCCAAGCGACCTGGGAGGCTGAGTCAGGAGGATCTCGAGTTCAAAGCTAGCCTCAGCAACTTAGCGAAGCCCTAAGCAACTCAGTGAGACCCTGTCTCTAAATAAAATACAAAATAGGGCTGGGGATGTGGCTCAGTGGCCGACTGTCCCTGAGTTCAATCCCTGGTTCCAAAAAAAAAAAAAAAAAAAAAAAAAAGAAAGTACATTATAGAACCGGCCTCGGTGGGTGGTGCATGCTTGTAATCCCAGCGGGAATCCGGAGGCTGAGGTAGGAGGATAGCCCGTTCAAAGCCAGCCTCGGCAACTTAGTGGGGCGCTGAGCAACTCCGTGAGACCCTGTCTCTAAATAAAATAGGAAAAAGGACTGGGGATGTGCGGTTCAGTAGTTGAGTGTGGGAAGCCATCGTTATCTAGCAGATCACACGGTTCCCCGTCTCCTTCCGCTAAGAGAATGGCTCCCCTAACTCCACCCTGTCCTGTCCATCACAAAAGCAGCTCCTCCCGGTCTTGGCCACCTTTACCTGTGTGTCTATCAATAAAAGAGAGTTGGGCTACTCCATGTTGTAAGAGACCAGAGCTGGGATGGCCAGACCCGTCATGCCCCCTCCCATTTAAAAAAGGTATTGGCTCTTGTGTGTTTATTGAATACAAAAGTTCTTGGGTAATTGATTGATAAACAGCCAACATCATCCAACATCATCCTCCCGCAGTTAACCCTTTTCTCATCCACGCGGGATGTGGCTGAGAGACCCCCACAGGTAAGCATTGCAAAACAGTCTCCTGGAAGGATTTCCATGGAAACGAAGATCCTGCATTGGGAGAACTCGCTTGGGCACTGCAGTGCGTGACCACTCACGCCGACCTTGCGGGTCTCTCTGACCTTATTTTACAGAAGGACAAACATGCTCAGCAAGCCCACTGCTGGGACTGTTTTGAAGGCGGCTTTGTGGACGCCAGGATTCTCAACACCCATAAGGAGAGCTCAGGAACCAGGATGGTACAACCCATGTTGCAGCCGAGGAAACTGAAACTCAGATCTTTTAGGTCCTGACAAGCGGGTCCGCCTGCTGGCATAGGCAGGCGGATGGATGTTAGACGGCTCATGAGGCCGACGTCCCCCAGCGAGCAGACATCTGGATGCCATCCTAGCAGGGTTTTCCAGCTCCGGTGTGCGCAGCTCTCTGTGCCTTTAAGGCGAGAATGGGGGCGGGGCTCTGGGGCGGGGCCATAGGTGACGTCACGGTGGGGTGGGCGTGTGTAGTCGGCGGTTTAAACCGCGCTCTGGGGCTTTAAGTTTGTTCTGAGGCCGGGCCTGGGAGACTAACTTGACGCCAAGTTTGCTCCTCCCCTTTAAGTCGCGCGTCAGAGGCGGGGCCTGGATGACCGATGACCCCTTTAAGGCGCGGCCCGGGTCCGCCGGCAGAAAAGCGGCTTAAAGGCGACGCGTGGCGCGATGGCGGCGGCCCCACGCGCGTGCCGGCGGCGCGGGCAGCGGCTCCCGGGCCCGCCGCTGCTGCTGCTGCTCCTGCTTCTGGCGCCGCCGCCTCCGGGGGGCCCTCCAGGTGCCGCCGCCTACTTCCCGGAGGAGCGCTGGAGCCCGGAGTCGCCGCTGCAGGCGCCGCGCGTGCTCATCGCGCTGGTGGCGCGGAACGCGGCCCACGCTCTGCCGGCCACGCTGGGCGCGCTCGAGCGGCTGCGGCACCCGCGGGAGCGCACGGCGCTGTGGTGAGCCCGCCCCGCCGCCCCGTGGGGACGGTCCACGCTGCCGCCGCTCCGCGCAACCCGCAGGCCGCCCTCCGCGCCCTGGGGCGCGCGGGACCCGCGCCCGGGCAGATCCCAGGCCCCGCGCCGTCCTGGCCGGGCTGCCCGGGCGGCACCGCAGCTCCAGAAGTCCTGGGTCCCCTCCGGCCTTGCTGCGGTGCACAGCTGGGGGGCCCTGTGCGGAGTGGGGTCTGGACTTTAACCCGGCCCGGGCTCAGTCGGACCCCTGCCCTCTGAGCTGCGTGGGTGCCGACGGACCAGCTGGCAGGGGACGTGGGTCCTTCATGGAAGCAGAGGCCAGGGCCGTGAGGACGCATGACTTCTCTTTCCTGCCTCAGTTTCCTCTTCTGGAAAGTGGGCATGTGGCTGTCATTCTCCTTTTGGGTTTGCCTTTGAAGGTTCCCACCTAACAGTGTGGGCCATTCACTGAGCCTGGCGAAGGCTGCGTTTAGTGACCAGAGCCGTGGTCGTGTTTCTTGGTACTGTCAGTATCGGTGCTCTAATGGTCACTAAATTTATTGGAGAGAATGAACTCTGCTGCGTGACCAAACTGGACTCCTCAGAGTCCCTAACCCCTCTCCCCCAGATCCCCCAACCTGGATGATCTGAGCATACATGTGGTGCTTAACAATTGTTTGTTGAATTATGTGTGATCACAGCCCACTATGAGGTGTGGTGCACACAGGAGAGAAGACAGGCCGGCCCATTTGGATTTATGATATGTAGATTTTCTTATTAAGTTGCACACATTTGATGGGGAACTTGGTTATAAGATCCCAGGAGAGCTAGGTGTGGTGGCGGCGCATGCCTGTAATCCCAGGGGCTGGGGAGGCTGAGGCAGGAGGATCACGAGTTCAAAGCCAGCCTCAGCAATGGCAAGGCCCTAAGCAACTCAGTGAGACCCTGTCTCTTAGTAAAATACAGAATAGGGCTGGGGATGTGACTTAGTGGTTGAGTGACCCTGAATTCAAACCCCTACAAAAAAAAAAAAAAAAAAAAAAAAAAATTCCTAGGAGCTCTTTAGTGAAACTACAGTCACTAAATGTGGCTTTTCAAAATTAGCTTATTTAATGCATCCCTGTGAACTGGGTCCTGTTCCCACTCCTTTTTCACAGATGAGGAAACTGGGGCATGGAGAGGAAGTGTCTTGTCCATGACTGGTGGGAGGCCAAGCCAGGAAAGGGAGCCCTGGTAGCGTTGTGTTTCCTGGTCCTGTCTTATTCTCTGAAACTGCAATGACTGTCCCCTTGTGCCCACAGGGTGGCCACCGACCACAATGCAGACAACACATCAGCTGTGCTGCGGGAGTGGCTAGTGGCTGTGAAGAGTTTGTACCATTCTGTGGAGTGGCGGCCAGCAGAGGAGCCCACGTGAGTGTTAGGCCCTGCCTGAGCCCTCAGGTCTGACTGGCTGCACCTCTGCTCACACACCTTCCATGGCTCCCTATTGCCCTGGTACAGAACTGTACTGTACTCAGCCTGTGACTTTCCAGCCTGATCACGTGGCATGGAGCGCTGATTCTTCGGCACCACAGATAGGCCATTATCTTCCTGCCAGACCTTTGCCCCAACTCAGTCCCCCACCTGGAATTCTTTACTCCTTTGTCCTTCTGGTGACGCCCGCTGCTTCGTTCCCTGTGGCAGTGTGAGCCCTGTGTGCTCTGTGTGCTCTGGAGCCCGGCAGTGTGGGTGCCTGGTTGCTTCCCTCTCTTCAGGAGTTCTTGCTTTTTTCGGGATGGGCTCTCCCTGTGTTGCCCAGGCTGCCCCCAGACTGCTGGGCTCAGGTGATCTCCCGCCTCAGTGTCCCGAGGAGCTGGGACTCCTGGCGCCCCTCCCACGCAGGCTCCCGTGGTCAGGTGGGGTGTCTCCAGGTGTTTTCTGCTCTGCGTTCTGACTTTTCCCAGTGCTCACTTCATCCTTAGTGACGTCCCTGCTTGGCATTGGAGGCCGTTTGCCGCTGCTCTGAGCTTTTTTTCCTTAACACTATTGCATTTGCCTCCAGCTTCACCCACGTGGCCCCTGCAGGTGCCCTGCTGCCCGCCAGGACACACTTCTGGTGGATTTTCCACCTTGCGCTCCTCCCCAGCCTTCAGATCGGCTCACATGCCTCCTCCTCCAGGAAGCCTCCTCTGATCATCCCCGGGGCGGCTGAAGCCTCTGGGTTGACAGTGTCCCGTGCTTCCACGTCACAGCCGTCTCTTCCCAGGGCCTACCCAGACGAGGAGGGACCCAAACACTGGTCTGATTCTCGCTACGAGCACGTCATGAAGTTGCGCCAGGCTGCCCTGAAATCAGCTCGGGACATGTGGGCCGATTACATCCTGGTGAGTTTCCCAGCAGCTGGCTGTGGACCTCAGGGAGGCTGGGACGGCCGGGCACAGGCAGAGCCGCAGGGTGCAGGGCCATCTACCCCCATTGTGCAGAAGGGCAGACTGAGGCTGCAGGAGACACGAGGTTCTTGCTGCGATGCAGCTGGAGAGTGGAGGAGCCGGGACTCAGGATTGGGGCTGCCTGGTCCTTAGTGCAGGCCTCCATCGCAGAGAGAGCCCCCAGGCACTCCAGGGGCTGAGGCAGAAAGAGGGCAAGTTCAAGGCCAGCCTGTGCAACTTAGCAAGACGCTGTCTGACAAAATGAAGAGGGCTGGCGTGTGGCCCGGTGCCCATGGCCTGCTCCCCGAGAAGAGCGAGCTTTGCGTCTCTGATGGGTGGACCCCTGGGTGGTCTCTGCTTTGGTCACCCTGTCACGAGTACTGCCAAGCTCTGTGCACACCGCACGGTGACATCTTTTGGGCCACTTCCAAGAAGCAAGGGGACGAGGTCAGCAGCTTGCTGACCCCACGAAGCTGGGGGCACGTGGGGTCAGCAAGCTGCTGAGTGAGGCCCGACTTCCTCTTCCTCCTCCCTGGAGGGCGGGGTGAGTCTTGAACGCCGTATGTCAGGATGAGTGTCCATGGGTCACCGGCCTCTGTGAGCTCGTTCGGCCATTGTCCGTGTGTGACGGTGCCCGGTCCCTCCCCGGGACAGACGGGAGTGTGCTGACGGCTGGGCCCGGCTCGCCACCGGGCGGGAGTGCAGCAAGGCTGGCGTCGGTGCTCTGCAGGGACGGAGCTGTGACCTGCCCGTGGCGCGGCATGCAGCCACGCAGAGCTGGCCCGAGCTGGGCCCGTGGACACAGTGGCCGGCTCAGCCCACCTTCCTGGTCTCCCCGAAAGGTCACGGGAACCGAAACCCAGCAGAAGGGAGCAGGGCACACCAGAGGCAGGCGTGCCGTGGGCACCTGGAGGGCACAGTCTTCCCTGCAGCGTCTGCATGACCCGCTCACCTGGCTGAGGACAGTGGAGGTGTCCTCTCAGCTGTGGGGGCTGCAGTGGGACTCGGGTCGGCAGGCTGCGCCCCAGAAGAGGTCCAGGGAAGGTCTTCCCTGCTTCTTCCTGTTGCCGATGGTTACTGGGGTCCAGGCTGGAGCCCCCACTGCCGCCTCTGCCTCTGTGGTCACGGGGCTGTCCTGTCACTGGACTTGAGGCCCACCCGCGTGCTGAGTGACCTCAGATTAATTCACATCTTAATTGTATCTTCAAAAGGCCCTGTGGCCAGACAGGGTCACTTGCAGAGGTACCCAGGACTTCGGGGTATCTTTTGAAGACCACCATTCACCCCCAACAGATGGCAGGACCAGGATGCAGAATGAACGAGCAGGGTCAGTGGGTGTCCTGGAGGAAGGAGCCCGGCAGAGACTCGCAGGAGGAGGGGAGCCCACCCAGGGGAAGGAGAACAGGGAGCCCACCCAGGGGGGAAGGAGAGCAGGGAGCCCACCCAGGGGGAAGGGAGAGCAGGGAGCCCACCCAGGGGGAAGGGAGAGAAGGGAGCCCACCCAGGGGGAAAGGAGAGCAGGGAGCCCACCCAGGGGGAAGGAGAGCAGGGAGCCCACCCAGGGGGTAAGGAGAGCAGGGAGCCCACCCAGGGGGAAGGAGAGCAGGGAGCCCACCCAGGGGCAAGGGAGACCAGGGCACACTTGGGACACTGGATGAAGGAATGCCGCAGTGGCACTGAAGCGACTGGGGTGCAGGAACCCACCTACTCAAGCCAGAGGAGGCGTTTGCCTTTAACTTGGAGGGTACTGGGGAGCCATGGAGGGTGTGTGCGCAGGGGAGGCTGTGTTCTGATTTATGATTTTCCCTGTGGCTGCGGTGGGCAGCAGGAGGCCTAGGGTGGAGGCCGGAGCAGTCCCTGGCCTCAGCCCGGTGGGGAGGAGCGAGGGCGGACCCCGCCCCTAGGGAGCCTCTATGGTTCCACCTCATCATACATTTTTATAATATGAGCCTGCAGAGTAAGGAGGTGACAACGTGCCTGGAGGGTTCTCAGAACACACCTCAGGCACAGAGGTGGCTCTGGCACCTCCCAGAACCTTCCGGCACAGAGCCGCCTTGTCCGCTGCGCTGGCTTTTGCTGTGGTGGTTTGAGACTGGCGGGTTCTCACTGTTTCCCTCAGCCGCCTGGGTGGAGCTCAAGGCGGCGAAAACTCAAAGCAGCTTTTCACAAAGTTAGATTTTTGCCGCTGGGGGACTTTGGAGAACCATGTTGGAATGTGAGCTCATTTGTCTGATGTCCTAGGAGTTATTATTAAAAGGGCTCCCCGCTCCTTTCTTTCTTCTCAGAAGCTGTGGATATTATTTACAGGGAAAAAATTGAGGTGCAAGAAAAAAATAAAGAAAAAAAAGCCAAACCTTAATATTGCCTTCCAGAGAGATCCCTTTGTAGCTGTCCGTTTTAATTGAGGTGCAATTTGTATAACATTAACAGTGCCTGAGTGTGCAATTCAGTGGCAGTTAGCGCATTTGTTATGTCACACGGCCCGTGCATATTCCAGAACATTCACTTTACCCCAGAAGGAACGCCTGCAGTCACTAGCCTGCTTCCTGTCGGTGTGGGTTCACCTGTTCTGGACCTTTCATATCAGTGGGACCGCACACCTGTGTGTGGCTCTGTCACTCAGTGTCTTTTTTTTTTTTTTTTTTTTTTTTTTGGTACTGGGGATTGAACCCAGGGGCAGCACTCCACCACTGAGCCACATCCCCAGCCCTATTTTGTGTTTTATTTAGAGTCAGGGTCTCACTGAGTTGCTCAGGGCTTCGCTAATCTGCTGAGGCTGGCTTTGAACTCGCAATCCTCCTGCCTTAGCCTCCCGAGTCACGGGGATTACAGGCGGGCGCCACAGCGCCTGGCTCAGCGCCGTGTTCTTGGGGTAATAGCTGAGTGACCCCACTGTGTGACTGGACCCCACGGTGTTCATCTGTCCATCCGGTGACAGGCACTCCGTGGTTTCTACCTTTCAGCCCTTGCGAGCGGTGCTGCTCTGAGCATGCGCGTACCCACTCTCCCAGCTTCTGCCAGGAGCCGCGCAGCTGGCTGTTTGGATGTATGCACAAAGGTCATGGCTTCAGTTGTCCCCAGGAGCTGGGAGGACTGCCAGCTGCCCGCGGAGCGCGGGCTCCCTGTGGCCGGGACAGCTGGAACCCTGGGCTGGTGGCTCATGGCAGTTAATCAGCAGCTTCTGAAAACTCCCCCAGCAGCAAAGCGCGTCCGTGGGCCGGTGCACCCAGAGGCGAAGCAGAGCTCCCGGTCCTGCCCAGGTGGCCGTGTCCCAAACGCTCCGACCAGAAGGGTGGGGATTTTTAAATTTTTTTTTCCAATTTTGGAATATTTGCTGTGTGACCAGATGGCTTAGGGATGGCACCTGAGTCCCAATGCCTTCGTTTCACGGGTACCTTATCCCCGAGCCCAGAGGTAACTGTGCATAATGTTCTAATAACTTTGTGCATGAAACAGGTTCACGGTGTAGGATTTGCCACTTGTCACATCATGTTAGTGTTCAAAAATCTTGCATTTTGGATTTCAGATTTTGGGGTTCAAGATGTCAGCCTGGCTGGGCGCGGTGGTGCACGCCAGTAATCCCAGCGACTGGGGAGGCTGAGGCAGGAGGATCTCGAGTTCAAAGCCAGCCTCAGCAATTTAGCGAGGCCCTAAGCAACTCAGTGAGACCCTGTCTCTAAATAAAATACAAAATAGGGCTGGGGATGTGCTCAGTGGCCAAGCGCACCTGAGTTCAATCCCTGGTTCCAAAAAAAAAAAAGATGTCAGCCTATAGTCTGGGCACATCCCCACCTGCGCGTTTTTGCCTCTGATAGATGGGCCCTAGCTGCGCCCTTTCCTGTTTTTTGCTCTTCTCTTTTTTTTTCTCTTCTTTCTCTTCTCTTTCCCCTCTCTCTCTCTCTCTCTCTCTTTCTGTCTTTCAAGGTGAGATATTTAGGGTTGACTCAGGGGCACTTGGCCACTGAGCCACATCCCCAGCCCTATTTTGTACTTTATTTAGAGACAGGTTCTCACTGAGTTGCTCAGGGCCTCTCCATTGCTGAGGCTGGCTTTGAATTCCAGATCCTCCTGCTTCAGCCTCCTGGCCGCTGGGATTACAGGTGTGCACCACTTCTGCACCCGGCTTTTTTTGTTGTTGTTATTTAGAAAATATTCGCTTCTGTAATCAACCCATGTAGATAAGACCTTGCATGTTTAATACGGCGTGTTACCCTGTACGGATGGAGAATGAGAGTCGAGTGGGACTTCTCTGGGCCTCTCTGTGCACTGCCAGCTCCACCCCGTAAGCTGCAGTGCTTTTTCCAGCAGTTGACATCACAGCAAAAGTTTTCCCCAGGTTCACATTTATACGGAAGAGTAGTCCCAGCAGGGTCAGGGTCGCATCAATATCCTCAATGGCAGCTCTGTACTCAGCCCGACACCCTGTGGAGACTTCCTGCCACTTCATTGAAACAAGGGGTGGGGGGACCAAATCCCAGAAAACAGAGAAGTCGTGTTCCTGTGTGACACCCACGCCGTTTTCTTTTTTATTAGCGTCTCAGTCATCTTCTGGAAAGAAAATGTTCTTGGGTAACATCGTGAAAGAGCATGGCACTCGCCGTGTCATGGGCGGGGCGGGGGGTTCCTCACAGCATCTGGGGCTGAGGAGGCAGTTGGATGGGCTGAGACTTGACCCCTGCGGAGGGCACGGGAGTGCTGCCCCCGCTCTGTAAAGAACTGCCCTTCTGCTGGACGTGGTGGCGCTTGCCTGTGATCCCAGCGGCTGGGGAGGCTGAGGCAGGAGGATCTCGAGCTCAAAGCAGCCTCAGCCACTCAGCAAGGCCCTGTCTCCAAATAAAAAGTAAAGAGGGCTAGGGGTGTGGCCCAGGGGTTAAGTGCTCCTGGGTTCAAACCCCAGGACCCAAACAAAAAAAGAAAAAAAACGAACCCTGTCTTCCCTGGAGGTGCCCGTTCACTAACGCTCAGTTCCAGGCGCGCACTCCCCGGAACAGCCGCTCCAAACCATTTTTAAACAAAAGCCAGGAAGGGGCTGGGGCTGTAGCTCAGTTGGCAGAGTGCCTGCCCTGCAAGCACAGGGCGCTGGGTTCAGTCCCCAGCACCGCAAAAAACAACAGCGACAACAAAAAAGCCAGGAAGAAACAAAGTCACCACCCGATTCACACAGGGTGACCAGGTGGAGGCCACTCAGCTTGACTTGCATCTGGCCACATCTCTCCTTGATCCTCAGTGGTGGCATCTCAGTTCAGCCTGGGACCAGGTCACGATCTGTCCCCTGCCTCACCCACTGCTGCTGGCTTGGGTTGCTCACAGTTCCTGGGGAAAATGACGTGGCCGTGAACATCCTGGGTGGCCTTCCTGAAGGTGTTGGTGACTGGTCTTTGGGGTCCGAGTCTGTTCTGTGTCCCTGGGACAGTACGTGATGCCGGAATCGTGATGGAGAGGAGCAGGTCTAGCTCGGTGTGGAGCCGCGTGCATGTCAGGCGGCCCGGCCCAGGTGTCCTCACAGAGGGGACAGGGGCGCCAGGCGGCCCTCTAACAGCATCCTCACAGAGGGGACAGGAGCACCAGGTGGCCCTCTAACAGCTTCCTCCTGGGGAACCATATTGACCCCTTCCAGCACGGTGCCCCCAGCACCCCATCACCTTCCACTCAGCCCCACTCTGAAGGCCTCACCCCTCCCACAGTACCAGACGGGGGACCTGGCCTCCAGGGTGGGAACTTGGGGACACACTCAAACCACGCCCAGCTATTCTTAGGGCTGAGCTGTGAGTTGTGAGCAGGGCCTTCTTCGGGCCCCTGAGGCTCTGGCATTCCCTGGTGGTTTAGGCTGTGGCCTGGCTTGGGGTCCCCACAGCCCACACTGATGCCCGTGGGTGTTTTGCAGTTTGTGGACGCTGACAACCTGCTCGTCAACCCCGACACCCTGAGCCTGCTCATTGCAGAGAACAAGACGGTGGTGGCCCCGATGCTGGATTCCCGGGCTGCGTACTCCAACTTCTGGTGTGGGATGACTTCCCAGGTAGGGTGGGGCCTGGGGTGGAGGCTGTGAGCAAGCACCGGCCCCAGCTGGAGTCTAACTTGTCTTCACACAACCTGGACACATGCCATCACATGCTAACCTTTAAACAGCCCATTGAGGGAGAGTCTTCAGTGACTGCCTTACCATGACTGAGGTGGAAAGAGAAAAACAGGAAGACACTTGCCTTAAAGCCCAGAGCTAGAAAGTAATGGTGCCAGGATGGAGTTCAGGCATGGCTTGATCCAGGTATTCAAATAGCTTTTGATTTTCCTCCCCCATATTTTGACTGGTTTAGTTCTCAGACTGCTCAGGAATGATCCTAGCAGTGTCCTGCCAGGGTACAGTCCTGAACCAATTATTAAAGCCAGGAAATAAAAAACTATGATTGGCCAGGCCTAGTAGTCATAGTCCCACCCCCAGGCTTGAGTGTAGGGTCCTAAGTAAAGCCCACGGGAGTGGAAGGTTGGGTGGGTTGGGGGGCATGGAACGGGCTGGTTGATTGGAGCCAGGACACTGATCTGTCTGTCCTGTCTCCCCCCCCCACCACCACTACCCTGGGGTGCCAGGGATGGAACCCTGGGCCTCCATGTGCCAGGCAAGCACTCTGCCCCTGAGCCCCACCCCCACTCTTTTTTTTGTTGTTGTTTTTGGAACCGGGGATTGAACCCAGGGGCGCTTAACCACTGAGCCACATCCCCAGCCCTATTTTGTATTTTATTTAGAGACAGGGTCTCACTGAGTTGCTTAGGGCCTCGCTAAGTTGCTGAGGCTGCCTTTGAACTCGCGATCCTCCTGCCTCAGCCTCCTGAATCGGTGGGATTACAGGCGTGCGCCACCGCGCCCAGCTCCCACTCCTTTTTGTTTTTGATTGAAATGAAATTCATAGAACAAAAAATTCACCATTTTAAAGTGAACCATTCAGTGGTTTGATTTTTTTGACGTTAGGTAAGTCCAAATGTTTTATGGGAACAATTCCAGACTAGGAAGGGCCCAGGACGGGAGGCCAGCTCCAGGTGGTTCCAGAAGATTTTGAAACTTTTCTAAGAGATTCCCCCTACTTCCGGCACTCGCACCAGATCTCAGTGTCCCTAAGGCAAAGCAGCCGCCAGGGGCAGCCGCCGGGGTTCCCTGCCTCCGCCTCTCCTCCCTCCAGTGCGCCTGCCGCTCTGTTGGCTGGCTCTGGATTTCCGTTTGCCGCCTGGGGCCCGAGGCTGGCTGGGTCTTGCTGTTAACACGACCCCACGCAGATCTCCGCGCTCCCCACAGGGCTACTACAAGCGCACGCCCGCCTACATCCCCATCCGCAAGCGCGACCGCAGGGGCTGCTTCGCGGTCCCCATGGTGCACTCCACCTTCCTGATCGACCTGCGCAAGGCCGCGTCCCGGAACCTGGCCTTCTACCCACCGCACCCCGACTACACCTGGTCCTTCGACGACATCATCGTCTTTGCCTTCTCCTGTAAGCAGGCAGGTGAGTGAGAGGGAGGCTCTGTGACTCTGGGGTGCCTGGCTGGTTCTTTGGGTTTCATGTTGAGCGAGTCTGAACAGCACAAAGAATGTTCAAAGAGCAGGTGCTGGACTGACTTCAGGTGCGGCTGTATCCAGGTGTTCTCTCTAGGACCCAGTCTCCAGCCCTGACTTCCCTCACTGCCTCCGCAGCTCTTATTTGAGACAGGGTCTGCCGGAGTTGCCAGCTGGTCTCAAACTCAGGGTCCTCCTGCCTCAGGCTCCTGTTGGACGCCCCAGCTCTGAGACCTGGTTATTGAATGCTGCTTCCCTCTCCATACATTTCTGTCTTCTCTCAGTTTTCCACTGGAGCATATGGAGTCCCCCATTATCTGTGGGGAAGTGCATTCGAGGACCCTCAGGGTGTGCCTCAAACTGCAGTCCCAACCTGTGCGCGCTGTGTTCCCTGTTCACTCAAACCCGTGGGAAAGTGTGACCTGTAAACTGGGGGTGGTCACAGCGACCGACAGCAACGCGCCAGGGACAGCCCTGTGCTGGACGGAAAGTTATTTAAAACTCATGAATTATTTTCTTCCGGAATTTTCCATGCAGTAGTTTGAGAGTGCAGTTGAAACCCTGAAACTGCAGGAAGTGATACCTGGATGGGGGGTTGTAATTTTGGGGGAAAAAAATTTTTTTTTTCTTGGTACTGGGGATTTAACTCAGGGACGGTTTACCACGGAGCCACATTCCCGGAGCTTTTTAAATTTTTTTATTTGGAGACAGGGTCTCCCCAGGTTGCTGAGACTGGCTTTGAGCTCCTGATCCTCCTGCCTCAGCCTCCGAGATCTCAGATTACAGGCGAGCGCCACCTCGCCCAGCAGGGGGACATGTTTTAAAGAAAAAGCAGCCATTTGCCTGTTTGTCACTTCTGCTAAACTGCCGGTCAGCACCCTGCGGCCCACAAGCCCAACGGCCCACTTCTGCTTTTATATCTGTGCAAGCTGAGAACAACTGCGATCACTTTAAATGGCTGGAAAAAAACTCAGAGAAGGAATCACGTTTCATGACGTGTGAACAGGATGTGACATTCAAAATTTTAGTGCCAGAAGCCAGGTATGGTGGACCTGTGCTCCCAGCTTCCCGGGAGGCCGAGGCAGGAGGATGGCTTGAGCCCAGGGTTTGCGGCAAGCTTGGGCGACAGCCAGCCCTCGTCTGAAAACAGAGTGAAGTTGTGCGCCCCGGCCAGGCGGTTCCTCAGACGCCCACGCCCTGGGTAGTTTCGACTTGGAGGGACAGACGCCACCTGCTCACAAGCTTAACCTATGCACCAGGTGGCCCTTTACAGGAAAAGTTAACCGAATGAAATGAAAAAAGGTGGCGCTGAGTTTTTCAACTTAAAAAAAGCTCCACCGGGCGGCTTGGTGCGGGAGGCTCGCCTGCATGCGGGAGGCCTGGGCGCGGTCCCCAGCCTGCAAAACAAGAAAGGGGGAAAAGCTATGTACTTACAAAAATTTCAACCATCCATAAAAGCACGAGCGCGGGAGGTGAGGGGGCCGCACGGTGCGCCCCGCCCCCGCCCCGTGGGTGCGTCCTTACCGCGCCCTTGCGCTCCGCTCAGCCGCTCCGCCTGGTGGGATCCGGCAGCTGCGGACATGCTAGTTGGTAGCCCGGACTTTTCTGTTGCTTCGCCGGGTGGCATTTCAGCGGTCCTGAGCCCTTAGCTCTGCGCAGGCGCGAGGCTGGTCCGCCGCAGGTCTGGGGGGGATGCCCAGGGCTGGTAGCCGGTGGCTGGGAACCGCTGGCCTGTTTTGCTGCTCCCCCCGCGCGGCCTCGCTCCTGGCCACAGGTGGCCAGCGTGCCCCGTCGCTCCGGCTGTCGCCTGGCATTCACTTGTCCTTTCCTTGGCCTCAGAGGTGCAGATGTACGTCTGCAATAAGGAGGTGTACGGCTTCCTGCCCGTGCCGCTGCGGGCGCACAGCAGCCTCCAGGACGAGGCCGAGAGCTTCATGCACGTGCAGCTGGAGGTCATGGGTGAGTCTGCGCCACCGGCCGAGGGCCGTGTGGCCTCCCTTTCTCTGCCACCTTGCATGCATGCCTTGAAGTGCAGTAAGCACTGCGGGTTTGCTGTGAGCTTAACAGGGCTCTTAGGGTGTTCAGGGTGGGCTTCCCAGAGGAGGTGTTAGGAAGGTGAGGCAGGAATAGGAGTTTACTAGAAAGAGAGGTGGAGCCAGAGCAAGTAGCCTGTGCAGAGGCGAGGGACTGGAGGGGACAAGGGTTGGGAGGGCAGGTAACGTCAGTGAGGCCCGGGTGCAGAGGAGGGGCTGGCAGCAGGAGGCCCCAGACACCAGGCTGTAGGATAGACCTGTCCCCTAGGGCAGTGGGGAGCCATAGAGGGTATGGCAGAGAGGGCAGCAGGTTCTCCCTAACAACCCTCAGCGTTGGGGAAACACTCACTTCAGGCCATGTCTTCCCCTGCTCCTCCCACAACCTTCCATTATTTATTTAACATTTAATTTGAATGGGTACCACCCCCATTTTGCTTAAATAAATGCATTTGATAAAGGAAACTCTACAATTTTTTTGTACCATGGATTGAACCCAAGGGTGCTTAACCACTGAGCCACACCCCAGCCCTTTCATATTTTATTAGAGACAGGGTCTCGCTGAGTTGCAGAAGCTGGCTTTGAACTCTCGATCCTCTGGCCTCAGCCTCCCTAGTCACTGGGATTACAGGCGTCCTGACAAGAAACCAAACGTTTTGACAATAGTTGCCGCTCAGGGCTTTGGAACACAGGCTCCCTCTGTTCCCACAGGGCGTTGGTTCCAGGACTCCCACCCCTGCTCAAGCCCTTTGCACAGACGCTCTGCTCCCCCTGCCGTAGACACTCGGTCACCTCCAGAGGATCCTCAGTACTTGGCACAGTGTAATGATCCCTGGTCGCTCCGTCTTGTTTAGGGATTAACTGTAAGAAAACAGTCTGCACGTGTCTGGTAGAGGTGGGATGCATTTTTCCAGAATAATTTCCATCAGTGGTCAGTCGAATCCACAGATGCAGAACCCACGGATGCAGGGGATCGACTGTATATATAAAAATAAGCCCATCAGTTAGGAAGCCAGCGGCCGTGCCTCTTGGCCCTGAAACGGGGAGCAGCGTGCTGAGCCGCTTTAGGGTGTGGGAGCCTTATCCTGTGCTGGAGGACAGGCCCTGGCAGAGACCTGTGAGGTGGCCCTGGTGCACAGAGGAGGAGGGGCTGGGAGAGGCCTCTGCCCTGGGACTCAGTTGCCCCAGCTTTCCCTGTTTCTAGAATATTCTGCCTGCGGCTCCCCCTGGTGGCCAAAGATGGAATGGCACCCTGCCCTCTGCTTTTGGGAAGCTTTGGGGTCTCTTTGAGATTATAGTCTCTGGGCCAGCCCACCCAAGACCCTTGAGGCTCTGTCACATGCAGATGCCCAGTGCTGAGCTGGCTGCAGTCACAGGGCGTGGGCCCGTGAAGGGGCTCCTGGCAGCCAGTGTTCCTAGTTGAAGTTTTCAGATATTTCCATTATTTCTGATACAAACAATTCATGTTGCTGTTAAAAACTCAAAACACGACAGAGAGATGTGTATTCTGCTTATTCTCGAGACCAGAACAAACCACACAGAGCAGGTGGATGGATGGCCTGGAAGTTTTATTTTGTTTTATTTTTATTATTTTTCTTGCGGTGCTGGGGATTGAACCCAGGGCCTTGTGCTTGACAAGGAAGCCCTCTACCAGCTGAGCTGGACCCCCAGCCCAGGAAGTTTTAGATATTTATGCAAATGCTTCCTTGTGTTTCAAGCAAAAATGAGTTTTTGGCCAGATGCAGTGGCGCACGCCTGTATCCCAGTGGCTCGGGAGGCTGAGGCAGGAGGATCGAGAGTTCAAAGCAACTGTGCTATGCACGTGGTATTGTTTCATGTGCTCAAACATCTCCCTCCCTCCCTCTCTCCTTTTCTCCCTCTCTCCCTCCCTCCCTCCCTCCCTCTCTCCCTCCCTCCCTCCCTCCCTCTCTCCTTCCCTCCCTCCCTCCCTCTTTCTTTCCTTTCGTGGCGCTGGGGTGGAACCTTGCCTCTCGTGTCCTGGGCAAACACTCTGCCCCCAGCCGCATTCCTAGCCCCTGCATAGTGCCTTAGATCAGTGGAATCACAGTGCTGTGTGCAGCAGTGGCCTGTTCACTTTGCCTCACTGTATAGTATTCCACACAGACATTTAGCCATACTCGTACCTGCTCTTGGCTGAGTCACATGTCTTGTTGGCCCAGTGACCACCATGTCCCTCAGCCAGTTTTCTCCTGAGGGCAGAGAGTGCATTTCTCATTCTCCCTAGGGTTTCCATGAGCTTCCTGTTGCATGTGTGTGACATGCATCAGCAGAGTTAGGGTGCAGTCCCTGAAACCATGCTCTCTCCTCACTTGGTGGCAAGCTCAGGTCCCCAAGAACCCCCTCAGGTTTGACAACTCACTAGAAGGACCCAGAATCCACCGGAAGCTGTTGGTTTGTAGCACTGATAGGACAGATTCAGATGAGCTAAGGGAAGAGGCACATGGGGCAGGATCTGGGAAGGCGCCATGCCTGGAGCTTCTGGGTGTCTCCTCCTGGTGACTGTGGACAGTGCCGACCTTGCCCTGCCAGGAGGTGTGACAGTACACAGGGAAGCTCCAGCCTCGCTGTCCAGTGTCCTCCCTGGCTCAGTCCTCAGTCGTGACCGACGCCTTGTGGTTGAGCTGGCTCCAGGCCCCCAGCCCAAGACCCCCACACACATCCCAGCCTCACGGTCGGCATTGCTGTGAGTCAGCACAGCCCAGGGCAGGGGGTCGGGGGCCTCTGGTGTCGCTGGCCTGTCTGCAGGGCCCTCCATGCTAGGAGCCTCCCTTCCTAGAGCCGCCTGCGGGGCGTGGAGGCCCCAGGCCCAGCCCTGCAGGTCCGCGCCTCTCCCTTCACCTCTGTGACACACAGGCTGTGTCCTGGGGGCCTGATGGGTTGGATGCCACCTCACTCTGGGGACACAGTTCACCCTGTCACAGCCTGTGTGCTCCAACAGCATCTTTTCATCTACTACCGTTTTCTAGATGGGCAACGCTGAGGCTCAGACTGGGAAGGGTCCCCCTGACCGTTTGCCATATTTCCTTGTCTGTTCTGAGTCATAGTTGAGCACCTGCTGTGTGCCCAGACCCATGTTGGGTGGTGGGAACCCAGTGTGAGCAGACAGCCCCTGTGTCCTTCCCAAGGACAAACATTGGGCCGGAGAGGGAGGAGAGCAAGAATAGGGCTTTCATGGTGAAGCCCAGGTGCTGACCCAGTTTAGGGAGGTCTGGAGACTTGCCTGTCCCCAGGTGGAAGGAAGAAGGTTGTTTCAGGCAGGACCAGCGTGTGCAAAGGTCCTGGGGTAGGGATGCGTGATAGGGTGAGGACGTGCCAGTAGCTAGAGTGAGGTGTTTTCTGGGGAAGGGGTGGAGCTGGTCAGGCGAGGAGCCTGGAAGCGGGTGGGGAAGGTGTGTGGGCCGGGTGCCAGGGGCCCCATGACCCCAGCGACCCCACTGGTTTCTCTGCCCCGCAGTGAAGCATCCCCCTGTGGAGTACTCCCGGTTCGTTGCAGCACCCACCAAGACACCCGACAAGATGGGCTTCGATGAGGTGGGCTGGGTGCTCCCTGGGCGGGGGTGGGGCCGGCCTGACGGAAGGTCCCACCGAGGCTCTGGCCACAGGTCTTCATGATCAACCTGAAGCGGCGGCAGGACCGGCGAGAGCGCATGTTGCGGGCGCTGCAGGAGCAAGAGATTGAGACCCGGCTGGTTGAGGCCGTGGACGGCAAGTGAGTCCGCCTGGGACGCGGCGAGGAGTGGGCGGGCCGGCGGAGGGCAGGTCCCCTGGCGTTTAGGCCGAGGAGGGGCCGCAAGTCCCTTGCTAGGGTGCAGTCCGTGAAGCCTGGCAGTGGCCAGGGCAGTCGGGAGGCGCAGGCCCCTGCGCCCCTGCCGCCTGCTTCCTGCTCTTCCTTCCTAGGGCCATGAACACCAGCCAGGTGGAGGCGCTGGGCATCCAGATGCTGCCCGGCTACCGGGACCCCTACCACGGCCGGCCCCTCACCAAGGGCGAGCTGGGCTGCTTCCTCAGCCACTACAACATCTGGAAGGAGGTGGGATCCGCGGCGCCTGAGGCCATGGCGCTGGGTCTCCCAGGGATTAGGGGAAGAGCCAGAGGTTCGGGGAGGGAGTCCCCTGCCCCAGCAGACTCCTGCCCGCCAGAGCAGCCGGGCACTGGGCTGCTCCTTGGTGACCACTTTGCCTTAACAGTGCCAGTTTGGCCCCCATACCTCTGAGTGGGTGGCTGCTGTCCCTCTGCTGTGCAGGTGTGGACACGGTGGGGGGAGCGAGCCTGCCCCCTGCGGCAGGGGAGGCACCTCCGCCCAGCCTGGGTGCTGCGCTCAGTACTGGCCAGAGTCCAGGAGGCTGTCATGGGGCAGATGTCAGGCTGGGGTTCAGATGGGGGACCGGCAGGCTTTAGGCAGACGGGGTGTCAGCTGCAGTGTGGTGGTGACATCAGGGTGTTTGAGTGACAGGCACTCATGGATGTCCCCCAGCTTTCCTGCAATTCGTCACCATGGCCCAGGCATAGGGTGCCAAGTCCAGGGAGCTCTGGAGCCGGGGCACCTGGGCTCAAGTCCATTGCTGCTTCAGTGAGGTGAGGCTCATGAGCAAGGAATGTGCTTCCTGGTTTCCCCAGATGGCCATCGTGATCTCAGGGGACAGTCACAAAGATTCTCAAGTTCATTCAAGTATTTGCTAAGCACCTACTGTGCGCCCAGCCTGTGCTGGAGATGGGGCCGCGACCGAGAGACATCCCGCCCCGTCAGGGGTTTAGAGCAGGGAGGCAGGGACGCTGATGTCAAGCAGCACCGTGGTAGATGAATGTGCCTCTGCAGGCGTGCTCGGGGCTGGGAGTCGTCCTCAGCTGGTGGTGGCCTTGGGTGGTCAGGGGTGACATTTGAGCTGAGGCCTGAAGGGTGAGAAGGAGCCTGCCTCTGGCTGCCAGGGACAAGGGTGCTCAGTGTCCAGGGCACAGCACAGGCAGAGGCCCTGAGGTGGAAAGGCCCCGGGGGAGGAGCAGAGGTCACAGCGGGAAGTGGACCCGCGTGCTGGGGCGGGATGTGTGTGCCTTTGCTTCTCCCGGGTCCCCAGAGCCTTCAAGCAGAGCTGCCGACCTCAGGCTGGGCTTTGGTCTCCCTCTCACCTGGCGGGTCACCTTCCCTCAGGTTGTGGACCGGGGGCTGCAGAGATCACTTGTGTTCGAGGATGACCTGCGCTTTGAGATCTTCTTCAAGAGGCGCCTGATGAATCTCATGCGGGACGTGGAGCGGGAGGGCCTGGACTGGGACCTCATGTAAGTGGGGACCTGGGCCCAGGCAGCTGGGGCCTTGGACTGGCCAGGTATGGAGCCTGGCCTGGGGTTTGGGGGCAGAGTGGAGCCAGAAGCAGGGGGCATGACCTGGGAATCGGTGGGTGGGATGATCCTGGGGGTGTGGCCAGAGCGCAGTGGGAATCCTAGAGTCTGCAGGAGGTTAGGGGTAAGAGTTGTGACCTGGGACAGCCAACTCTTGGCAGCCTGACCAAAGGACTCGACTCAGGTAGTTCATGGACCTGAGAGCGTTGTCAGGTGTGGTCTCAGGTGCCGCCTTGGAAGGTGACTCAGAAGCCAGTAGGAGTGTCAGGGTTCACACACTTGACTGGGGCCCATGGAGGGTGCGCAGGGTTTGGCTTGGGAGCCTGCAGGTTGGCTGGAGAGCGTGGGGGTGTGGCCAGCGGGCCTGCCAGGCCTCGTGGGCGGGGTCAGGGCTTGAGGGGGTGTCAAGAGCCAGGCTGCAGCTTAGGAGTGTGTGTGGCCAGTGGCCAGCTCTTGGGTGGTACTATGGAATGTCGCAGGTGGGCCAGGGGGTCCTCCCTGTGACCCTCTTCCCTTCGTCCTCTCTTTCCCTCCCATGTGCAGTGTACTAGTCAGGGTTCTGGGGACCCTCCAGCCCCGGCCCTGTGATAGCGTGAATAGTGACTGCACCCTTCCCTCCTGACTGTGCCCACGTTGGGCACCTTGCCCAGCTACACCCCACAGCTCTGTCCACCCGGAGCAGCTTCACCCCAGGACATCCCAGTGATCTGCTCCTCCCAGCTCTAAAACCTCCATAGCTCCCTAGCATCCTTGGAAAAGGTCACTCCTCCCCATGCCCCCACCTCTCTCTAAGCCCCGCAGTCCTGCTGCACCCCATCCGGTGACAGTGGCTTCCTCAGTGCTCCCCAAACACACTGAGCCTGTGCCATCTCAGAGCCTGGTGGGGTCGCTAGGTCCTCTGGAGGGTGAGGGGGTGACAAGGCTCTATTTCTGCACCCAGCTACGTGGGCCGGAAGCGGATGCAGGTGGAGCACCCCGAGAAGGCCGTGCCCCGCGTGAGGAACCTGGTGGAGGCCGACTACTCCTACTGGACACTAGCCTATGTGATCTCCCTGCAAGGGGCCCGTAAGCTGCTGGCCGCCAAGCCGCTGTCCAAGATGCTGCCGGTGGACGAGTTCCTGCCCGTCATGTTCGACAAGCACCCGGTGTGAGCAGGGTTGTGGCGGGTGGCTGTGTGTCACCAGTGTGTCGGGAGGTGGGCCTGAGACTTGGGACCCTATGGGGGTCTCCTCTGTCCCCTTCTCCTCTGCCTGCCCCTTCCCTTGACCAACCACTCTCCCATATGTGTCCCCCAGGTCTGAGTACAAGGCCCACTTCTCTCCCCGCAACCTGCGGGCCTTCTCCGTGGAGCCGCTGCTCATCTACCCCACGCACTACACCGGGGACGATGGCTACGTGAGTGACACGGAGACCTCAGTCGTGTGGAACAACGAGCATGTCAAGACCGACTGGGACAGAGCCAAGTCCCAGAAGATGCGGGAGCAGCAGGCACTGAGCCGTGAGGCCAAGAACTCAGACGTGCTTCAGTCCCCGCTGGACAGCGCTGCCCGGGATGAGCTGTGAGGGGCAGTGGCCAGGAAGCCAAGGCAGAGCTTGCCGCCTCCTCCATGCTTGTGGGGCACAGCAGGGTCACCTGGGACCCCTGTGGAGACCACAGAGCTGTCCATGCGGGGTGCATCCAGCCAGCTCTTGCTCAGCAGTCCTCTGTCACAGGCAGCATTAGTGGGGTGCCTACTGTATGCCAGAAACAGGGCTGGGCACAGGGGAATTGGGTGGGAACAAGACTGCTTCATCTGTTCACGTGCCCAGCACTTGCTAAGCACCTGTTGTGTGCCAGGTTCCCGTGTTAATGGTCATGAAAGGGGCATAATGATTCCCCTGATCAGGGATTGAGTTGATCATCAAGCATTCATTGATCAGATTAAGAATCAGGTGTCAGTGATATGTGCTCATATTTTAAATTCATTCGAGTATTTATTGAGTGCCTACTGCGTGCTGGGCACCATTCTTGGCTCTGGGAATACTGAGACACGTTCATTCATTCAAACACATGCTCAGCATCTGTCACTTGCCTGGTACTTGAGGACACAAAGATAAGTCCTTGATTGTGAGGACATTTGTTGAGTGCCCACTGTGTTGGGACTTTAGCAAAGGACAGGTGAACGTGGTGCCCCTCTAACTGGTGTCTTCACCTCACACTGGGTACCTGCTGTGCACTGAGGCACCACACAGTGTGACATCTGCTCAGCCGGCACTGTAACCACCCACTGTGTGCCAGGCCGCAAGCCAAGTCCTAGGACAGGTGCGTGAGATAGGTCCCTTCATGTCCTCCTGGGGTTGCATCAGGCAGGCTGGTGGGCTGCAGTCTTACTGTGCGCCTGTCCTTCGTTTCCACATGCAACAAGCTTTATTGAGCACCTACTGTGTGCCAGGCCTCATGGACTCCCAGCAGGATTGGAGCATGGTTGGCTCCCCACACTGCCCCGGAGGGAGGATAGTTCCTCCCTTACCCAGTGTAACCTCTGGGTCCCAGTGGCCACATGGCCATTTTTGAGCCCCCCTGGGGGGGGTCAGGGGGCAGATGGGGGCTGGGCCTCCCTCTGCCCACCACTCCGGTCTGTTTGCTTGGCCCCCTGCCTGGTGTCTCGGGCGCGGTCTCTGCCTGCTCGATCAGGTTCCTGTCCTCACGCCGCGGTGGGGTGGGGTGTTCGGGGCCTGGTGGGCAGCTGCACTGGGTGCTGCCCCTGGCCTGGGCTGCGTTTCCTAGCAGGGGCCCATGGGCTTGCTGTGCCTTCATGCCAAATCCAGTGTTGGAGCCAGGGAGCGGCGCCTATCGTCCTGGGGCGACTCTGCTCGCTGGCTGGGTTTTGGATAACTTGCTTATTTTTGTATTAAACGTTCCTGGTTGGTTTTCACTGAAGTCCTGGTCTTCTTCCGGCCCAAACGCCTCCCACACCCTGATGTGTCTGGGGAGCCAGTGTGACCAGTGGCCGGTGAGGCTTCCTGAGTAGTTGGGGATCTGGGGCAGGCAGACGTCTGACTAGCTTGTGAGGTCAACTGCAGGATTGTCCCACATGACTTCACGTGAGGGGCACTGTCATGATTTGGGTCCCCAGAAAACACCTCAAGATGAAGATTTGATGTCACCCTTCTCAGGAGTTGGGGACTGAGGGAGGAAGAGAAAGAGCCCGGCAGGGGGCGCCAAAGAGCCGGTGCCTCTGTCTGCAACCGGGGCTGGGACCCAGGCCCCCTCACGGAGGCGCCCGGGACAGTTTTGCATGGCCGAGTGCATTTGGATTTTCTGGAACAAATGCTTTTGAGTTCTCGGGGTTATTAAGCCCTTCGGGCGTGTGGGAATATGCCCACCACTTTTAAAAACTAAAACAGATGGTGTGTGAAAAGGCAAAACCCCCAAAGCAGAGTTAAAGCACACTGGCCAGACGGCGACGGTGACAACGCTCCCGGCTCTTCCCGTTTGCACATGGGAATACAGTAGTCCTTCGAGGGCTGGCTCCAGGACCTGCGCACATCCCCACAGACCTTTCCTCTACGTGACAGAACGCCTGGCCTGTCTGCTGGGGACCTGCGCCCGCCCCGGGGGAGGAGACCAGGTCTCCGCGCAGAGCCAGCGGCCCCTGAGCGCCTCTGCCCGCGGCTCCCGGTGCGGCTCCCGGTGCGGCACCACAGACCCGGGGGGCCAAGCGCACACGTTTTAAGAAAGGATCCGGGGCTGGGAATGCGGCTCGGTGTAGAGCGCTTGCCTGAGCTCTGCAAACGCCCGGCCTCCGGCCCCAGCACGGCAGAAAGAGAAGGAAAAAAATCAGACATAAACTGCTGCGGTCTGCAGGATTTTTTGGTCTTCATCTTTGTCAGACAAATGACAACATTTTTAAAAACAACTGTTTTCCTATTTAATCATATTAGTTATTTTTTCAATGCTGGGACTGGAACCTGGCGCCTGGACCTGGCTAGGAAAGGGAAGTGGCTGTCCCCAGCCGTACCCTCAGCCCCATCGCACCACCGAGTCACATCCCCAACCCTTTTAAATATTTTACTTAGAGACAGGGTCTGAGTTGCTTAGGGGCCTCACTAAGTGGCTGAGGCTGGCTTTGAACTTGCCATCCTCCTGCTCGCGACCCCTTCCTACTCATTGCACCTCTTGTCTCCATCTCTGCTTCTTCACCCGACCCTATGTCCACCTTAGGAGGACCTCTGTGATTACATTGGAGGCCCATTTGGATAATCCAGCACTTCTTAAATAGGGGGTCTTGCTGAGCTGCCCAGGCTGGTCTCAAACTCCAGGGCTCACACTGCTCCCGCAACCTCCCCGGCGGCCGGGAGTCCAGGCACACCCGCACGCCCTGTGGGCGATCCTCCTGCAGGGTGCCTTTTGCCATTTAAAGTAACGCATGCAGGTGCCCGTCCCCAGATGCAGATGATCGCTACAGGACATCACTCAGCCTGAGACTAGTTTGTCCCTTAGGGTGGCTGCAATCACATCTGACCTGTGGGCACACGGTAATAAGTATAATATCAGCCTCGGATCAAGGTGGGCAACAGATCACACTTGAGGTCGTTTAGCGGACGGGTTTGATGCAGGAAATTCAGGCAATATGTAAATGAAGCAGCACAGCAGTGTGTCAATAAAACTGTATTGACAAAAAACAAGGGGCAGGCTGGGTGGGGTGGTGCATGTCTGATATCCCAGTGACTCAGGAGGCTGAGGCAGGAGGATCGCGAGTTCAAAGCCAGCCTCAGCAACTTAGCGAGGCCCTAAGCAACTCAGTGAGACCCTGTCTCTAAATAAAATACAAAATAGGGCTGGGGATGTGGCTCAGGGCTTAAGCCCCCCTGGGATCAATCCCCAGTATATATATATATATGAAGTGGCAGGCCAGATTTGGCTCTTGAGCAGAGGAGGAAAAGGCCTGGGTCTCATCCGACCTGCAGAACTGGCCCTCTGGCGCCCACGACGCTTGCCACTGGGCCAGGGGGTGTGAGTTCTGAAATAAGCGCTGTTTCCACACCAGGCTGCAGGCAGAGCCAGGGGAAGAGGGCTCAGGTCCCTGCAGCCATTTAAGCTCCCACAGTCACCTCTGGACTGGGAATCTGAGTGCATGCCCAGGAGGCACCCTCAGCAGGCGGCCTGTGAGCACAGCGGGGCTCTGAGCCTCTGCAACCTCTGGGGGGACTGGGGTTGCGGGCAGGGCTGACGGAGCCCCATGGTTTCTCACCCTATGTCCTAATGGTGGCAGGGCCTGTGTAACTGGGGACTGGGAGTCACAGTCGCCAGTGCATGTAATTGCAGGATGGCGAGCAGAGCAATTATCATGCAATGTAATAAATGATATAATGAGATGGAACCTCAGGCAGCTCATGGACCGTGTCATTGTCACATCCTCCAGGCTGTGGTGGGTGGAGTGATGCAGGAACGGGGCCAAGTGGGTTAGGACCAGGGGACAGGACAGGTGGGGCGGGGAAGGCTGTGAGAATGGTGCTGGGGTTCAGCCTGAGGCTGGAAGACGTGAGGAGAAGGGAGAGGTAGGAGGCAGGTGGCGATGGGGCCAGGGGGACGGGCTACGTACAGCCTGTGTTCCGAATGTGACCTGCTACATAATGGTTCTTTTAAAAATTAAGGTGAGTCAAGCAATGGAAATCTATCCTTTATTTGTCTTTTTTGGGGACCAGGGATTGAACTCAGGGGCGCTTAACCACTGAGCCACATCCCTAACCTTTTTAAAATTGTATTTAGAGACAGGGCCTCACTAAGTTCTGAGGCTGGCTTTGAACTCACCATCTCCTGCCTCAGCCTCAGGAGCCGCTGGGATTATAGACATGTGCCACCGCTCCCGGCTCGCACATAAATTCTTTCAAGAACCCTGACTCTCGGAGTATCCTGAGTCCAGCTAGTTAATGCCTGCATACATTGTTGGCGTGCACAATGTATTTCCTTAGACTAAATAAAGCCATGAGAAAAATATTGTTAAAGCCCTTGAATCATCCCCAAAGCAAAGGGGGACAGTAAAGCAGTGTCCCTGAATGCCCTCTTCCTGCTTCTAAAACCCTGGCCAAGTCAAGGGAACGACCAGATCAAGCCTGGGCGGGAAAGCCCCGCTGCATGCTGCTCCGAGGACCCTGGCTTTCTCCCAGGTGCACTGGGAAGCAGGGCGAGCAGGGACATCTGCAGAGCGGCTTTCCCACAGATCCACCAGGATCGAGGCCGCGGGTGCCAATGGGGTCACTGTGTCTTCACACACATGCAAGCTTTCCTCAACACACCGCGTCTCCCACGCTGCCTGCCGGCACTGCCCTTGGCCTGTCTGCCACCCACCCCGCTGCACTGCTGCAGCTGGATTGTGGGTGACACAGACCTATCAGATGGCCAGATTCTAAGTGCTGTCTATTAACTAGATGACCTCACCGGAGAGATCCTGAAAGAACCGGACCACCAGGACCCACCCGTGCGCCACGGTTAGGAGAAGTGCGTTCCAGGCTGACATCACCCCTGTGTGCCTTTTGCGTTCACTGTTGACAGTTTCCCTGAGAAGATCGCCCTCACTGTGGACCAGCCGCCCCTCTGCCCTGCTCCAGCCCAAAGCACTCACTGAACCCGGCTTGGAGGTGGATCCCACGTCCCTGCCCGGGCCACTCGCCTGCAGAAAGACCCCAGACATCAGGAGGGGTGCCCTGGAACTCACCCAGGGAAACTGAAGGGAGCCTGTTTCTGCTTCCTGGTGGGGTGGGGGCTCGAAACAATTAACTCAGCAGTAGGAAAGGGGAGGTTTTCTTTCTTTTTTTTTCTCCTTTCTTTTTAGGAACACAAAGTATATAGTTCCTTGCACAACTGACTGTAGGAAATGAGATTCTCACCTGCCCGGACTAAAACAGACAACCCTAGTGGGTATGGGTTGAGTCCCTGGGGTTTGTGCCTGAACTTGAGTAAAGAGTACAGCTGCCCAATGTCCTGGGTTCAAATCTCACCTCTTCCCAGCTGTGATGTAGCTTCTCTGGGCCTCAGTTTCTCTGTCTATATAATGGGGGTACTAGGTGTAGATAAGGTGCATTTGTGTTCAAGAAGCATGCTCAACCCTGTCTGCCCAGAGGGGCTAAATGTGAGATATTTGGGTTTTGTTTGGGTGCTGGGGATGGAAGGCAGGACCTCGTGCATGCTCTCCACCACTGAGCCACACCCCAGCGCCCCCTCTTTGTCTTTTTTTTTTTTTTTTTAAATGACAGATTACACTACGTTGCCCAGGCTGGCCTCCTCGGCTCAGCGATCCTCCTGCCTCAGCCTCCTGAGTAGCGGGGAGCCTAGGGCCGCGCACGGGCAGATATCCACCACAAATCCGAAGCTGTGTTCTTTCTTTCTTTCTTTTTTTTTAATGTCTGCTGTTAATAAAATATTTTTACAGAGACCAAAAAATCAGATTAGTGCAAAACATCTTGACACCATGCGTTCATGAGCACTTCTCGTCGGTTTTAAACATGTTCCAGGTCACATATTTACAGAGAAATGAGGGCATCAGTGAAGACGCCAGACCAACGGGGTGGAGTTAAAAAAGAAAAGAAAAAAAAAAAAACAGAACAAAACAAATCGACGTTTGGATTTTCACGTCTGCAATCACATGCTAAGAGAAGGCGCGTGGAGGGGCGTCCCCGGACCGCGCGGCAGGGCGTTGGGGGCGGGTGGGATCCGAGGCCCCCCTGGCTGCGTGACCAGGGGCACGGGGAGCCCCCGCCCGTGACCTGTGTCTTCAGAGAGCCACTGCGGCTGGGCGGGGCGGGCGGGCGCTGGGGAGGGGTCTCAGTTGACAGCGTCAACTCGATTTCTCTCTTTAAAAGAATAAAAGGCAAAGAGAAAAGCAACACGTGTCAGCGAAGACGACTTTGGTCCTTAACGATTCTTAGGAAAGGATGTCCCTTCAGGGAGAGACGGGGACGGAGGTCCAGATCGAGGTCCGGGCCCGAGCCCCGCCCCCTCCTTACCTGCTGCCCCTCCCACCCCACCTGGGCAGCGCAGGACCCGGAGGCTCCGGGCTGTCCTCGCGCCACCCGGCCCTGGGTGTCCCCATCTGGAAACGGGCAGCGCAGGCGACAGCGGTGGGTCTCGGAGGTCCCAAGGATTTCTAGTTGGGTGTTAAGTTTTTTGCATCTCTGATGGGGGAGGGGCACGATGAGGCTGCAGGCTGGGGGCCTGAGCGAGGAACTGGGGGTGCAGGCGGGCACCTCCTAATTTATGTCAGTCCTTCAAAGACAGATTGGGAACAGCAGAAGGAGAGGTCCCTCCTCCTCCTGGCCCCCTTTTGCACATTGCCTCTGTCCTTGCATCTCCTCTCTGGGTCTAAAACCTCCCATCTCTATCCCTTTTCAGGGTGGGGCTTTGGCTCTGTCCCAGGTAACCCAAAGGTCTACCCCACCCTGCCTAGGGACACCCTCCTTTATTTTTCCCCCTGGCCCGCAGGAATTTGAGTCACCTCTTGGAACCCCAGGTGAAGGCGAAAATCCAGAGATGTTATTCAGAGCTGGCCTGTGTCCACTTGCTGGGTGGCTTTGGGGGAACCCCTGACCCTCTCTGGGCCTTGTATCAATACAGGAATTTCCTGAATTCAAAAGACTTCCAGCCCCCTGGGTTCTTCCCTCTGCTTGTACTTTATCATCCCACTGTGTCCTGGGGCTGAACTTCAGTGTGTCCGGAACACCTCCCCTGTGTCCAGGACTGTGGGGGAGGGGAAAGCTGGCAGGACAGCAGCGCCCAGGGATGGCTCCGCACTTGCAGACCCCTCCCGCACACCAGCACTTCAGTCAACTGGGCGAAACCTCCCTGCCAGTCCCCGTGCCCAGCTCAGGCTGGGTCAGGCTGGGGCTCCTGAGAGGCCTCAGCCCCCAGGCCAGGAGAAACAGCCAGCCACAGACACCACCAGTGTCATGACATCAGGATTAGACTGGAGAAGGGACAGAAGCTGGGACGTCTGAGGGGTCAGAGGGAGGGTTTTCTACAGCATTTTAATCATGAGTTTTGAAGGATGCATAGGAGTCCTCTGAGTAAAGAAAAGAGGGGAGGAAATTTCAAAAACAGTTCTAGCCCGGGAGTTAGGAAAGCTCATTCAACAAATACTCCCGAGGCTCTCCACATGCCGGGGCCAGAGCTGGGGACGCAGGCACGCACGCATGCGCACTTGTATACACACACACACACACACACACACACACACACACACAAGCCGGACTTGCCCAGAAAGACCCCTTAGGAATCTTTTGGGAAGTATCCTGCCAGCATGGCTCCCAATTTCCTATGAGCCATCCCTAAGTCTTCCGTCTGTCCCAGGTCACAGATCACCTGCCCCCGAGGCATTTCTGTGTTCTGACCTGAGTCCCCGATCCATCCTGCCCGCTGCTGCGGCCCCAGCGCGGCCCAGGCTTCCCCTCAGTCTTGCGATGGTCCCCCAGTGTCCCGCCTTGCTCCAGGGTGGAGCCAGTCCTGTGCATTTCACGTCCTAGTACGGAGGCGAGGGTCACCTAACCCTTGTCTGAGTTTAGGGGTAACAAAGTACTTTCAAGCAAACCGAAAAATAGTCTCACTTCTTCCAGATGCTTCCATTCATGGGTCGTGAGGCCATCATCGTAAACACATGTCACTCAACCTCTAGGACTGGCACATGGGCTGATGAGGGTCAGCAAACCCTGCAACGGCGGGTGGCTGGCAGGGCAGCACCGCGTGGCCTGGGGCTCCCCCGAGGGCAGAATCTCTCTTCTTTTTAATATAGCCTCCAAAATATTTTCAGAAATCAATTTCAATGTCCCCAAAGTGTCCCCTCCTCGATCTACTGTCTGCACAGCAGCACCGGGAACCTGGACTCTAGTCTCTGGCTTTGGAATCCCCCAGAATCCTGGGATGTTTCAGAACCCAGGCAATCCTCCGGGCCTGGCAGTTCTGCAGCTCTCCGGTACCCCATCACTCCCCACTGTCCTCCTTGCCGGCTTGGCTTCAGCCACCACCTTCTCACTGTGTCCCCAATGCCACTTCCTGGCTTCTGCACCTGCTGCTTGCTCTGTCTAGTGGCTTTCCTCTAGAGGGTGGATCCTCATCTTTCATCTCAGAAGATGCCCTGATCCCCCAAGTTCCCATTCCTCCAGGAGTCCTCACCCACCTCAAACCCATTTTAATTTCTCCCTAGCACAGCCCAATCCTGCCCTTCCCCTATGTGCCTGGGTGCACACGGTCCATGCCAAACTGTCCCAAAAGGCCCACTTGGATGAGCTAACTTTCCAGCCAAGTTCCCCAACTGTGCTGGCTGCTGGAGCAGCTTCTGGCAAGCACAGGCTCCACGTGGGCCCCGGGATCCTGTGGCCCAAGGTTCTGAATGAATGAATGAGATTCTGGAGACTAAGCATGTTTGTGTATTCACACACACACACACACACACACACCCCTAGTTTCTGGTCTCTTTCTGTTCTTTCCTGCCTGGAGAATTTGGGGATAGGAAGAAGGGAAAGAGGGAGTTGGTCCAGGGGATCCCAAATTCTCTTTTTTGGTGGGAGGTCCAGGAAAAAGGGTTGAGGACAGGGGTCTTGCTTGGCAGCCAAAGGAGGGGGGTGCAACAGGGGTTTTGGCCCAGAACCCCCATAACTTGTAAGAACTGGGGGAGGTCCCCTGACGGGGAGTTAGCAGCAATGGGGAGCTATGTCGGTCATCCGATCTCAGCCCACCCTTCCACGGGGAACACAGGTCTAAGGGACTGGGGAGGGGGCATGGCACTGGGAACCTGGGCCAAGTCTCAAGCAGCTCTCTGGGCCTCAGTTTCACCATTTGTAAAATGGATGCATTGAACTCTATGAGATGAGGGCTGGGTTGGTTGAGGGGAAAGGGAGGCAAGCCCCCACAGAGTAGTGGGGGAAGTGCAGATGCCCCAGAGCCGTCCCCTTGGCCCCCTGGGTTTGGGCGCCCGAGGGCGCATGTGCTTTTGAAATCCCATCCTCCCCTCACCCCCACTTATTTTTTGCACAAACATCAAAGGGACACCGGTCTGCCCGGGACCCTCCAAAAGGCATCCTGGTCCCTATGGCCCATCGCGGACCATCTCAGGGGACTCCAGAAAGCCCTCCCCCTTGCCCAGGGCCCGCTCCTCGAGGAAGCTGAGAGTTCCATACTTGGCAACTGGTCTTGGGCCCCAGGATTTGGAACCCATCTTATGGCTTTTCCAGGGGACAGGAGGCGAGGTCTCCTGGTACCAGAGCCCTGGGATGTGGCCTCCTCCAAAGGGGCGGGCTTTCCTCCCATCCCAGCTCGAAAGGCCCCTTAGATGACGGGGGCGTGGCCTCAAGTAGGGGATGTGGCTTCTTCCTTCCTCGTGCCCTAGGGCGTGACGTTCCGAGGGGGCGGGGCATCGTCCGCTCAGTTCCTCAGAGGGAGAAGTCAAGTCTAGGGCGCAGGCGCAGCCCGCCCACTGCGCAGAGCCCGGAGACTTGCCCTCTGGGCGGTCCCAGTGCGCAAGCCCCGCCCCGCCCCGCGCGTTCTGCGCAGGCGCAGCACCGCCCGCCGGCCCCCGCACTAAGGCGCAGGCGCCGCTCCGCCCTCCTCGGCAGAGCGCGTGTCTGACTTGAGCTTGACGAACTCTTTGGCCACCTCGTCGTTGCTGCGCTGCGACAAGATGCGCAGCACCGTGAGGCCGGTGTCGTCCATGTGGATGCGGCGGCCGAGTGGCAGCCAGCAGGCGGCGCTCCCGCGCTGGGCCAGCTCGCGGAGCTGCAGCACAGCCAGCCCCACCGTGCGGTCCTCGCGCGCGAAGCAGTAGTCCTTGACGCACACCTGCAGCTCGTAGCACTCGGGGCCTGCGTCTGCGCTCAGCGTGCTGGGGAGGGGGCGGGGCGTGAGACCTCCAGCCCCTCCCCCAGCTGACCCACCCATCCCCCA
>JAJEJO010049787.1:9706-23581 GCA_020662805.1 Glaucomys volans
AAAAAAAAAAAAAAAAAAAGACTCTGCATCATGTGAGAAATTAAGATATAGTTAATTAAGTTGGGCATGGTGACACACACCTTATCTCAAAATAAAATAAAAAGGACTGGGTGTGTGCCTCAGTGGTAGAGGGTGTCCGTGTTCAATTCCCAGCACCAAAAAAAAAAAAAAAGAAAGAAAAAGAAAGAGATCGTTAATTGCTTATTCTGTTAATGGTGGGGTTGCTGGTCTGCATGCTACCCATGTGTCTGGCTTAAAGAAGGAACCCCATGCAGTTGCTAAATCAAAGGACAAACTTTGGGACAGAGTTCCTGCAACTGAAGTTTGACATCAGTTACTCCACTGATTTCAACAGCCTAGCTCTGACTCAGTTTCTCCTCTCAGAAATGGACTACTGCTGACCCAGTGACTCTGAAAGAACTTAGAAGAAAAACATCATTTTGTGTGAAAAGTTTCCAGCCTTTTGGTGCTGGGGACAAAGCTCAGTTGGTAGAGTGCTTGCCTCACAAGCACAAGGCCCTGGGTTCCATCCCCAGTACCGCAAAACAACAACAACAACAACAACAAAAGATTCCAGCCTTTTGAAAGACACATCATACTGTATTTTTTATACCTTTATTTTTATTTATTTATTTCTACGTGATGCTGATAGAACCCAGGTCCTCACACATGCTAGACAGGCACTCTACCACTGAGCTACAACCCCAGTATCCTTAAGCAGCAGTTTTAATGGTCTTAATGTTATTAATACAGTGTCCCATCAGGACCTTGAATTCCATTCCAGTTCTGCTATGTGAGAAAGAGATATCAGAGAAAAGGAAATAAACTGTCTTGCTTGGACATGGTTGGATCCATGCATACAAGGGTGGATCCATGCATACTCCCTGGGATTTGTTAACTTTTTGTGTATGTGTACTGTCTAGGCACCGAGAGTCCATCCCTTTCATCCTTTTCTCAGAGACTCCAAAGAAGTTAGGACCTACTCCAGAGAAATAGATGTGCTCCTGACAAAATAAACTTAAAATGTTCAAATGTATTTTGCAGGAATTTCATGTGTAAAACAGAACCCTGTTCCCACAGCAAACTATGGATCACACGTAATACTAGTCTGTGCAACATCTTAGAGCTAATCAGGACACAACCCTAGGTTACTGGCTTTTTCCGCAGTACACAACTTATTACTGTCTACAGTTTGGCTCTTAAATCTGATATTCACAACAGTAAGCAGGAATACAGGCTTTCAATACAACTAGCCAAAGCTTTCAGTTGTTCTGATCACTATCAATAACAACTTTTATTCTAATACAATAAAGATATTAAGAGGTAAAGGAAAAAAAACTCTTCCCAACAACTTTCATAAACACATTTATCCTGAACCATGAGCTAGCTTAAAAGCTTCCCCCTTCTACCAGTGCTTCATGAAGAAGTTCCAAATCTATGGATGTCCAGCAAGACTTAGTACTAAAGGTTGCAAATCAGCATAAAAGAGGCTAAGATTAGGCCAAATCTTTCTCTATTCAGAAACAATGGCAGGATCATGACACAGGCCAAGATTTCCAAAAAGAGATAGCTTTGACAACGATGGACATCAGAAAGCAACAGGCAATAAAAGGCAGTCTTGGCAGAAGGGATGGGAATCCAGGAGTGGTATTTGAGGGCGGGGGGGGGGGGAGTAGGGGGGGGGGAAGCCCGTTTAATAAACAGTCTTAACAGAAATCTAGAGTAGCCAGCAGTGTACGACCACTATTGGAAACACCTGCATTTTCCTTCACAGACATCACTACTCTTCCCTCCCCCACCCCGAACTGAAGCAATGCGGCACGAGTTGGGGGAAATGAGAGGAATAAATGGAGTAGCTTTGGGATATAAACTAGGGTTTGAGACCTGTTACCTATACGAAATACCAATCTGCCTTGGACAAGTTACCAACACCGTGCCTCAGTTTCCCCACTACACAGAAATGTTGCCAGAATCAAAGGTGACCAGTTCGAAATCCCACGCACAGGGGCAGGACACTGGGGAACCACTCCATGACGCCAAAGCATGTCCGCAGGAGGGTTCTAGGATCGAGGCTCCAGCCCGGAAAGAGCGCTCCCGGGGCCCGCTTCCCGTCAGCTGGGTTCCGAGCCCCGGCCCGGCCCACCTTGTTGTTGTACTCCTCCACGAAGCTGCCCAGCGCCAGGCGAAAGCGCTTGTCTGGTCGCACGCTCCAGTTCATTGCGTAGACGGTCCAGGGCGCTTCATACTTGTAGATCTCCTTCCGTTTGCCGTGAAGGGACATCGTGGCCGCCGGGCCGCAGACTGGGCTGCGGCTGGTGGGGTATGAGTCGGGCGGGGAGCCGGGCCTGGGACGCTGGGGTCCGAAGGGAGGCGGGGCGGGCAGGAACGGCCTAGCCCGGAAGAGGGGCAGCGGCTACAAACAACGACGGCCGGGCCCGATCCCCAGTTTCAAACCTGCTTCGGCACCGACAACAACCACCTTCCGTTTGAGATGCCGCTCCGCCCTCCCGGAACGGAAACCACGCGACCCCCCGCACCAACGTTGGCCGTTGGCTGCTTGACACGTCCTTTCGAAACTATTCCTTCTTCTCATTGGTTATTGCGGCCGTAGTGTTCGAAATCGCCTCACTATTGGCGTAAATGTTTGTCACTCGGGCTACTCGACCGGCCCAATTCCTGGAGGCAGGCGTTTTCGCTGCCGCAAAAGTCATTGGCTGATCGAGACATCAATCAAGCGATAACGGCGCAGTACGGGCGCACGGGGGCGTGTGTGGCCTGTGGGCGAGCTTGTAGAGCAGGGGCCTTCAAGTTCTAGGCCAAGTCTCTGAGAATGAAACCTCTTGTGTGACCTGCCCTGTCTTCCCCTCTGCTGCTGCTGTTCTGAGCGGCTTCTTCAGGCTGTCGAGTAAAATAAAAATTCTGCCTTAATGGAGGATCTACTGCTTTTCGTCGTCGCACTGAGTCCCGGGGCCCGGCAGCCTGGCGTGCGCCAAACGGAAACCACCTTCGCTCCCCACTAGTCCCAAGGACATTTAACACGGAAACTATTATCCCGGGACCCCAAGAACAGGCCACAGGCAAGCAGATGTGCTAAAGCCAGGCCAGTTTGAAACGGGCCTTCTCTTGCTGTCCTGCAGAATCCAGAAATGCTCTCAAATTCTAAGGTTGGTTTTCAGGGAGCAGTGACCCGACCAGCTCGGCTCTAAATTTTTGTCAATTCCTTTCCTGTTCCTTCTCCGTGGGTCCCAAGGCAAATGCTCATCCAGCTCTAAATGTCTCTGTGCCATGATTTTGTAATGGAGAAGTCTGAAGCTAGGTAACATTGGTATAAATTTAAATGGTTTCCAATTCTTAGCTTTCAACAAAGTCGAAGGTTTGTACTGAATTGTTAGATGATATCATTAGGTATACCTTTAAATGATAAATTTTTTTTTTCTCTTTTTAAAAAAGAATGAGCACAGTGGCACACGCCTGTAATCAGAGATTGGGGAGGCTGAGGCAGGAGAACCTCAAAGCCAGCCTCAGCAGTTTAGAGAGAGACTCAGCAACTTAGTGAGACCTTGTCTCCAAGTAAATGAATAAAATATTTAAAAGGGACAACTTATTGAGACCCTGTCTCAAAAATAACAAGATCTCCTGATGTAACTCAATGGCAGAGAGCTTGCCTGCCATGTGTGAGGTCCTGGGTTCAATTACTGGTACTTCAAAGAAAGGAAAAATAGGTTCCAAACTGCTGCTGGACCTTGTCTTATCATAATGAAAAATAATACTATTCATCCACGGACACAGGAATCTTGTTTCCTTTTTTTGGTACTGGGGATTGATCCACTAAGTTACATCCCCAGTCCTGTGTGTGAGTGTGTGTGGTTGTAGATGGACACAATACCTTTATTTCTTTTTAGTTTTTAGTTTTTTTTTTTTTTTTTAATGCGGTGCTGGGGATCGAACCCAGTGCCTCACATATGCTAGGGAAGTGCTCTAACACTGAGCCACAACCCCAGCACCCCCAGTCCTTTTTATTGTTTATTTTGAGATGGAGTCTCACTGAGTTGCTTAGAGCCTTGCTAAGTTGATGAGACTGGCCTCAAACTTGGAACCTCCTGCCTCAGCCTCCAGAGTTGCTGGGATTACAGACGAGTGCCACCACACCCAGCCATAGGGGTCAATTTGGGGTAAAAATTCCCTTTTAAGAGATGTATTCCCAATAAAATTTCAGTTCTTATAAAAATTTGAGTATGTATTTATGTTGTTTTGAACTGTACCAATAAGTGTAACTCTTTTTAAAAAAATTTTTTTAGTTGTTGATGGACCATTATTTTATTCATTTATTTATATGTGGTGCTGAGAATCAAACCCAGTGCCTCACACATGCTAGGCAAGTGCTCTACCACTGAACCACAACCCCAGCCCAAGTGTAACTCTTAAAGTCTTATTAAAGTTATAAAAATTAATTTTAAAATTTCAATTTATATGCATATCTTGCAACATGATAGGGTGATCAATAAAAGACTGAGGAATAAAAAGAAATTACATGTAGAAATAAAACTGGGGGGAGGCATAGGATTATGAGAAGAGAAAAAGGAATGATGTTAAATTTTTTAAGTTTATGCTTGTGCTTGTATGTGTGGTGGTGATTGAGCCCAGAGCCTCAAGCATGCCAGGCAAGCACTCTACCACTGAGCTATATTCCCAGCCCCCCTTGTGTTTTTAAAATGGATGATGGGGTGTTTCTAAAATCACTAGGCTCTTTGGGTGGAAATGGATTAATAAAAATGAGGGGTTAAAATATTGTCAATGTTTCTAACACACTGGATGTTACATCCTTTGCAGCTATTTGAATTTATCAGTGACTTATTTCAGGTATCGACTTAACAATGTGGGAACAGGGATATACATTTTCAAAAGTTTTTAGGTAGTGTTGGAGCAAAAACCACTGAGGGCCAGTGTACTGAGTGACCAAGTAATTTTGGAGACAATGGCCCTTTTCAGCTGAATAACCAGGTGCAAATGCTTTCAAGCCAGATCATCTGGATTGAAATTATATTCTTCTTTTCCTATTGTGTTAGGCATGATTCTTTCTTCTTTTTTCAATTGAGTATAATTTACACAAAGTGCACTTGTTTTCACAACCTGAACACACTCGTATTACTGGTATCAGAGCAGAATAATTCCAGCATCCCAGAAGATCCCCTCATGCTAAGTTTCTTCGTCTTTCTGCTGTTTATCCTATATCTCTAACATGGTGATAATAATCCTGACTCCTTGGGGTTATTTTAAGGGTAGATGAACTAATACCTGCATTGCAGTCAAGGTGGTACCTGGCATAGGATGAGTGCTATGCAGTTGTTAATTTGTCACAATTCCTTGTGGTCACCAGGCCAGCACCTGTTTCCTTTCACCTCAGTCAGCCTAGCAAAGCCACCTTCAGTTCTGCAACATGCTGAATGCAGTGGAGGGTGAGCCCCTACCCAGCTCCTTGTGAGAAGGACTTGGAAAAGGTCATTAGTCAAGGACCTGATGACCCTTAGATAAGTTACACACAAGGCCCAACATGAAATGTGCAGTCTTTATTAGCTGTGTGACACTCAACTGATTTTAAGGAACTCACGTGTTGTCATGGAACTATCAGGGGCAGAGGGGCAGAGGGGCAGAGGGCTGAAGCTCTGCCCCGCCATGTCCACACAGAGGGCACCTCTACCTCCAGTCCAGTTGTAGGCCCTCTGGAGGAGGTCTAATCAACCCCAGGCCTTCTGTGGAGCCCTGGAGTGGTGCATGGTTCTGAGCTGGGAGGTGATCACTAGCCCAGAGCAAGACTTTCAAGGAGGATCAGAAACTTTGTTCTTCACTGATCCTTCAGTCCTATAAGTTACATCCACATCTAAGTTCCCCCACCTTCCACAAGGTGAGCTTGTCTGCACAGTGTCCCAGAGGAGGGCTAGGCAAAGCCTCTGGGTCACCTAGGCTCACCCGGATCAGTAGTTTATAATTAAGAGAATGGTTTTTAGAGGCCCATCTTGGGATTTGTCTGCCTCCCTCAAGGTCCTTAATTCTCACCTCACCTACCTTTGATCCCCATGTGGTATCTTTTATCTTGGGGTTCAGTGGCCCTAACTTCTTGTGAATCCAGGATCTGAGCCATATCTCTGAAACTCCAGCTGCTTGGGGATGGAGCCAAGGTGTTCAGGGAGGGAGGGGAAGCGTGAACTACAGATGAGTCCCTGTACCTCCAGGGGACACAGAGAGGCCAGGGGTGACAGGAGCCCCTCAGGCTGCTCCTGTCCTGAGGTTGGCATCAGAGTTTTGTCCATTTCCATGGCCAGGGGAGGCATCCTGGAGGAGGAATTCCTGTGCTCCTGTGCACATTTGTCTAAGTCACCATAGCCTAGCATCTGGGAGGGGCAAGAAAGAGGGAGGCACTCCAGGAGCCCCTAGACCAGCCTGGGAGTTAATCCACCCAGGGATGGGAACTGGCACGAGATCTAACTACTCCTCCCACACCTCAGGGTTCTGTTGTCCTTGCCCCAGCTGTAGGGTCTGCAGTCACAATTGAGGCTCTGCCAACACCCTGTCCAGGCTGCCCTGTCATCATGACTCAAAATTGTAAAGTAAGACAGGTCTTTGGTCATTATCCACCCCTGGAAGAACATCTAGCAACCAGAGAGCCCTTGCTCTCTGGCTTTGAGGTGAAAAGCCACAGCTTTTGTGGAGTCATGGAGATCCTGGGCCAGTTGCCACCTTGAGACCAATGTGGGGGTAGGGATGTCATGCATCTGCCCCCAGGGAAGGCCCTGGGGATGACCTCACCTCTCACCTGTGCAGGGGGCAGATGGCACTGGGGCAGCCCAGGACCTGGACTCTGAGTCACCGAGGCTGCAGGAAACAAGGCCAGGTCATTGGAGGCAGGGGTTTCCAGGATGTAGCTGCTGTGGCTCTGGGGCATGGACTGCTGAAGCAGCTGTAGGATGTGGTTGAGGTCTGAGGACAAGCGGGATTCCAGCCTGCCAGACAGAGCCCCGAAGTCAAAATAAGGGTTTTGAGAGCAGTTCAGGTCCTGAGGGCAGCTCTGGATTTTGTAGTCTATGTACTTTTCCTCCTGAGTCAAAAGGCAACCTGGGTCCTACCTTCAGCTACTTCCCCACTTGGATCCACAGACTCTGCCCAAGTTCCCTTACTTCATCCCTAATGACACCAGTGACCAGGCACAGAGCACAAAACATTCAGTCCTCCCTAATGATGCTTTGACAAGGGTATTCCAGTTATGCTAGTTGCATGAAAGGGTGAACTGGGGCTCAGAGCTCTTTAGTAACTTGCCCACACTCTTGCTCATGAATTATCAAGTCAAAATTTGAACCCAGGACTCTCTTGCCATTATAGCCTTGCCATTCAAGGCCCCATGGGATTTGTTTCTGCACATGGTTGTGTCCCTTCCTTAAGGAGCTTCCTTGGCACATTCCAGGTTTTGTTGAAGGAAGCCATCCAAGGAATTGTGCTTAGTGACAGGGATGGGGGAAACCTGCCTCCAAATGAGCCCAACATTCTAAAACCCACCCAGCACACAGCGATACCACAGAGCCACCAGGAGGGGGCACCCTCACCTAGTCCACTGCTGGACGGATTCTTTGCAGCTGCCCAGCCTTGCCAAGGGCACCCACCTGTTCATCTGGGCCTGCAGCTGCTCTAGCCTAGAGCCTAGCTCCTGAGGCCAGCAGTCTGGTCTCCGCTGCAGACTTGGAGGAGTGTTCCTTGGGGGAATCTGCTGCAGCAACTCAGGCCAGAGGCCAGGTGCATCTGAAATGCTCAGGGCAGGGGCTGCATCTGCAGGAGGGAAAGGAAGACGTCTGCTGTACGTAGCTGGTTCCATAGGCCTGTCCCTTCTTGGCAGACCCCATGCTATTCCCATACCTGCCATGGGAACATAGGGTGGGGAGTAGCTGTCCTTACCTGGGTGCCCTGGGGCATGAGGTCCTGCCCCTATGGAGGTCTGGTTTTCAGGACTCAGGGGACTGTAGCCCTGGGAAGGAATCTGGGGCTGCCAAGGTGGGAATTTCTAGACTTGGTCTCATTGCCCATGGAGCTACAGTCAAAGGGGTCCCTTGGCACCTTGGTGTGGAACCCCAGGGTCCTTGATCATTACCCACCCCGGAAGAGCACCCAGCAGCCAGAGAGCCCTTTCTCTTTGGCTCTGAGGATGTAAATCATCAGGGTTGGGAGATTAGGGAAGAATGGGGACAAAGACCACTAGTTCTGATCTTAGGGAGGTCCCCACTCATTGAGGGGTTGGAGAGGCTTTTCCCAGGGGAGAAAAGGCCATGAGAATGGACAGGAGACTGGGTGGGGCTCCAGGAATGGGCTGGCTGTGCTCACCTGGCTGCTTGTCATTGAGGAAAAAGCCTTGGTGATCTTGTCTGCTCGGGGCCTGTTGGGGTGATGACTGGAAACCCCCATCTGCCTTGTAGGGAACAAGAGCATCAAGTAACAGGGACCAAAGCTGGGATGGGTCTCTTTGTTTCTCCCTGTCCCTGCTCCTCCTCTGTAGCCCTTGTCACAACCAGGTGAGAAAGCGGTGGTGTCAGGTGGCTGGGCACACCAGTGAAGCTCTGGGCAGCCTCCTGCAGGCTCTCCTGTGTGTGTGTGTGTGTGTGTGTGTGTACACATGCGTGCACATGCAGGCAGAGGGAAGGTCTTGGGATTTGGGAGTGAAAGGCAAAAAAGCTGCTCCTCCAGTCCCCCCTTTCCCAAATGCCCTGGTGCTCCCTCCAGGGAGCATGAACCAGTGGAGTTTTCTCCAGGAAACCAGGTTGGAACCCCTGATCCACTCCACATCAGTGTCTTTGGTTGCTCACTTCCGGGGACCATGAGACTTGGGGACATCTTGGGGTTACAGACGACTCAGCCCAGGGAGACTACATCTCTCCATCAACAGCAAGAAATCCCACCTTAGTGCCACCGTCCAGAACCGAGGTAAAGGGCCTGGGCCACCAGAGCCTCCTCCTGAGGCTGAGGGGTTGGGGTATGACAGGGAAAGGAGGTGCAGAGGCTCAGTGCCTAGCCTCAACCACCGTGCCCCTGCCAGCCTCACCATCCCTCTCCTCCCCGCTAGCTGATTCCAAATTCCCTCCTCTGTGACACTGCTCTGGGCACTTCCAGAGACTGCAGTGCCTACACCACTCCTGGGAAAGCTGCAGCTCCACAGAAATTTGATCTCTCATGTACTCCTTCATGGCTTTAGTTATTCGTCTATGTCACTCTTTGTTTTTCCTATGACCTCCTCCACTGAGTGATAAACTTGAGAGAAGGGACCACTTTACCAATTCTTTACACCCACATGCCTGGCACCATGAACCCTCTGGATGGCAGACCCCCTCCTTTTCAGCCTGGTGCCATGTGGTAGGAAAGCCTGGGCTTTGGAATCGGACAAACTTGAATTCACATTTTGGTTCTGCCATTTACTAGCTGTATGGCTTTGGCCAATTTATTCATCTTCTCTAACCCTCACGTTCCTCATCTGAAAATGGGGATAAAAATAACATCACATGCAAGAGAGAACTAAGTAAGATAATGTAAAAGAAGCCCAGGGTTTCCCATGCAGTCCCTGCTCAATAAATGGTAGCTGCTTGGACTCAGCATTGTACTGGTCATGGTAGGCACAAAAGAGATTCTGACAAAGGATGCAGAATAGGACCAGAAGGAAGGGCAGTACTCAGATGGGTCCCTGAAGGCAGGCAGGCCATGCCTTCAGGTGTGGATATTACTCATTACCGGCTGGCCAAGAGCTGCCTCCCACCCTGGCCCACTGGCCCAGACTCACGTCTCGCAGGTTGAAGGTGACCTCCAGCTTACTCCAGAAGCTGTCGGCAAAGGCAGGGTACATGTCGAGCACCTCCAGCAGGTCTGCCCGCTGGATCTTGTGTAAGTCGCAGTAGGTCAGGGCCCGCACATCCGCACTGGACTTGCCCGGTCGGGCGTGGAGACTAACAGGCTCCCCAAAGATATCATTCTTCCCTGCCAACCAGAGGGGTGGTGGTCCCACCACGGCCTGGTTCCGCCTTGACCGTGATCCACCCCCCTCACCTCATGAATCCTGCCAGGGCCTGGAGCTAAGGGTCTGGGGACAGGGGTAGATGTGCTGGCTGTCTGGGGAGAGGAAGATGGACAGAAGGAGGGTGTCCCCTGCTCCTGTCCGCTGAACCCCACAAAGATCCCCTCAGAGCTGCTCCTGCCCTAGGCATATGGCACCTTGACTCCTGTTCAGGGGACAGTGGGCAGTAAGGGACACTAAAGCCGCCCTGCCCTACCTCCTCCTGCTCCCTGAAATCTGCCAGTACTGTGGAGCAAGGTACAGGGGACTCAGGGCCAGGAGCTTCCTGCTCCCCCAAGGCTCCCTGAGGCTTCTGTTTGTCTTCTCACTCCCCAGTCTGAGGCCAGGGAATCAGCATGGTCCTGGCAGGGGGAGCCAGGAGAAGTAATTTCCCCTCTCTGGACTTCAGTGTCTATCTCTAAAATGGACATCACCATCTCTGCATTATCTACTTCACTGGGCTGTTCAGAGAAGCAGATGCTTGAGAAAGTTCCCCAAAAGGCAAGAAGCAACAAACTAGGAAAATGCAAGGTGTTAGATTTGGAGGTCACAGAGTGAACATTCGGTGGCCAGGGTATTAGGCCCTTTTGGTGCCACATGCTGTGAGGGCCATGGGATATGAACATGAATAAGAGGTTCTCCCACCCACAAGGAAGCCCCCAAATTCCCACAAGACAGGCACATAAGCAGTCAATGAGTTTATAGAATGTTCTTTGGAAATTTCGAATGGGAGAATCAAGAGCTGTGGGGTCATGGAGGAGGGAGGGATTGGGGCAGTGGGGGGCTTATAGAGAACATGAAATTCTGAGAGAATCAAGGACTGAGTAGCCAGGAGAAGGCAATCCAGGTAGAAGAAACAGCATG
Organism: Glaucomys volans; assembly: GCA_020662805.1. Taxonomy (NCBI): domain Eukaryota; kingdom Metazoa; phylum Chordata; class Mammalia; order Rodentia; family Sciuridae; genus Glaucomys; species Glaucomys volans. Next base: position 20,649 of record JAJEJO010049787.1, read on the forward strand.
TTGTCACTCTGCACAGAAAGGCCAGGGCCCCAGGTGCCATGGGCCCTGACTGCTTCCTCTTCAACCTCCCCCGAACAGTCCAGCCCCTCAGCCTAGTGACCCATGCACAAAGGGCGCTAATGGTTTAGCACAGGCAGAGGGATGAGGGAGGTTGGGCATGTCCCTCCAAGAGAACAGGGTCAAAGGTCAGCCACAGAGGAGGGAACTGAAGCCTAGAGAGAAAATGGACTCATCAAGGGTCACACATGAAACCCTGAAGCTTGAAATCTGGGCAGTGTGATAATGAGCTGGTTTTCTAGTAGATGAAGGGTTATGATCTAATGTCTATTTCTACTCAGGACAAAATGAGAAAATTTTATGTCTCTAACTGAAACTTAAATTGGACTAGCTTCTTAATTATTCATAATAATTATCCCTCCCACGTGGGTGACACTTGTAAGGTAGGCTGGGAGTGAGGGAAAGCTTCATAGAGGAGCTCATGATTGAGCCCATCCTTGAGGGATGACTGGAATCTGCCAGACAGGCACAGGGTGGGCACTGCAAGCAGAGTGGCAGCATGCACAGATGCAGAGGTGTGACAGAGATGACGGATTTAGAGAATGGGAAGTCATTTGTATGGCTAGGGCATGAAATACCACGGGAAGGGCAGCAGGATTCAGGGTGACCAGATTGGGTAGGACTGTGCATGTCACACACAGGGGTTTACATTTATCCCATGAGCCATGGGGAGCCACTGAAGGACTTTGAGCAGAAGAGGAGTATACATAGATGTGTCATTGGTGGAAGGAGGAGGATGGAGCATGGGGGTAGGCCAGACACAAGGCCACAGGAAAGGAGCTCCTGACAACTGCCCAGGAATGACATGATAAGGGCCAGACCCAGGCAGGGACAAGGAGACAGGTATGGGAGAAGTCCCAACATCAGAACAGAGTAGGCTCTGTGGCTAACTGGAAGGTAGGCATGGGGACTGGAAGGAGGGCAGGACACTTGCCCACTTGACTGTAGCCTGGGCAATGGGGGAGGGTTCACAATGAGGGGATGCCATGTTGAAGGAGCTGCTCTTGAGGGAATGTGATGGGTTCAGGTTGGGATATGTTGAGCTTGGTCTGATTTTCTGAATATCATGGTGGTCATGCCCACGAAGGAATGGAATATTCCAGGGCAAGGAGAGATTGGGACTGGGATAAAGCTGTGGGTCCGTGTGACACAGGTCTAGGCTGTGGCTTAGAGATCAAGGAGCTGGCCCAGGTGAGGGTGTAGGGTAAGGAGAAGAAAACAGAGCATCAGTGCTTAGTGACCACCAACTGAGGGCAGCCCTGTGGGGAGGCTGGTCCAGAGAGACTGAAGAAAGCCAGGTCATAGAGACAAAAGAGGACCAGACTGAAGTTGGAGTTGGAGACTTAGAGTGAAGTCCACAGGGAAGGCAAAGAAAGTGAGCATCAAGGAGAGGACCCTGTGATGCTCAGAGAGGTGAAATGACTTGCCCCAGTTCCCACAGCAGGTAAGTGGTAGAGGCTACTTGAAACCTATATCTGTCCCCCTTCCCAGTGCTCATCTGGTTCCTTCAAAGTGTCCAGTTATCTCTGCAGCTGCACTGAATGAGACTGGGGTACCCATGAAGGTACCTCCCTCCAAACAAGACTGACCCTTGGCTTGTCATCCCGAACTCAAGAGTGTAAGGTAGGAGGGAACCTGACTGGACTTCTGAGTCAGACAAGAAGTCCTGGAATCTCTGCGTGACCAATGACTAGCATGCCCTCTCCGAGCTTCAACTTCTCTATCAGGAAAATGGGGTCTATGGCAGGGGATTGCGTTAAGGATTCTGGGAGCTGGGTATAAAGCTCTCCAGAAGCATACTGGGCGCACGGCTGGTCAGTAAAAGGTGCCATGTTCCTCATTAACTAGATGGTGGTCCAGATGGGGCATCTCCAGCTTCCATCCTCCAACCCAGGCCTAGTCCACTCTGTCGGACCCACCTAGAATGGCCACCACCACGTCGTCACGCAGGATCTCTATGGAGCCGCGGGAGATGAAGTAGAGCGTGGAAAGCACGTCGCCGAGGTGCACCAGAGTGTCCCCGGGAGGCGCATGCGTGGTCTTGAACTTGACGGCGAGGGCGCGCAGGCAGCCTTTGCTGGCGCCGCGGAAGGCGGGGCAGTGCTGCAGCAGCGCGCGGTGTAGGTGCAGGCAGATGTCGGCCTGCAGGCACTCGGGGAAGCCTTTCAGTACCTGCGGGGCGGGCGGGCGAGTCCAGTGGGGCGCGGCTCGGGTGGGGCTGCGGGACAGGTGGGCAGAGCTCGGGGGCACCCTGAGCTTGAGGCACCCGCGGGACCTCGACCTGCCCGGGGGCGATGGCCAGAAGTGGTCGCCCGCCCCGGCCCGCGGGGGAGGCGGGGCTCACCGCGTTCATGTCGATGCCGTTGGTGTAGGACCAGGCGTGCTGGAAGTACTCTTCCAGGCGCTGCCGCAGAGGGTTGGGGATCTGGTGGAAGCGGATGAACTCCTTGACGCGCAACATCTGCGTGTGGTAGCGCGCGGTGCCCGAGTACAGGCGCTGGATGATGGCCGACACGTTGCCGAAGATGCTGGCGTACATGAGAGCTGAGGGCGGGGGCCGGGGCCAGGTACCAGTGAGCGCGGTCACTAGGCCGCTCGGCTCCAGGCCTCCCTCTCCCTGGCAGCTTTCTGGTGAGGGACCCCTCTACCCAGGGCTGTACACAGCAAAGTCAGAAAAGCCTAGGACAGCGCCAGAGCAAGTAAGGGACAAAGACTTTGGTGTTTCCTGTCCTCTTCCCTCTGCTCTCCCCAGGCCCGAGGCTAAATTTCTTTGAAGAAAGAACTAGGGCAATGATTTTTTTTTAAGTTCGAATTTGTTTTCTCCTTCAAGTTGTAAACATAATGAAGGGAAAACTCTTGGTCTCTTGTTTTCACAT